>JARHVA010002578.1:2317500-2460000 GCA_037957365.1 Torreya grandis | reverse complement strand
TCATCTTCACCATATTCTCCATTAAATTCATATAAATTTAAGCATTAAATACTGAAGATATATATAAATTCTGTGATAAACTCACCTCATATGCATTATCATTGATTTTCTTCAAAATTCTGCATGGTCCAATTTTATTATACTTTATCTTGTTGTATGCACCCTTGGAAATATTTATTTCCTCAAGTAAACCATTACCAACTCTAGTTATTCAAATACCTTGGATCATCTTCTGACATATGTTGTTTCTTTATAGTTCCCATTACTTTGTTGTAATTTTTTTCTTACTCCATGTGATTACTGCATATTTTATACAAATTCCTATGAATCATCACTAATTTGATCTAAGATTGCAAATTGTACCAAATCTAAAATTTCCATAGGATTTATCCCACAAATAATTTGAAAATATGACTTTCCTATTGGTTTATTCACTGAATTGTTATATGCAAACTAGATTGCGCTAAAGCCAAGTCCCATTGCTTTAGCTTGTATCTCAATATGCATTTTAATAAATTTCCCAAGCTCTTATTCACAAACTCTATCTATCCATCTATTTGTGGGTGATATGCACTACTGAATTATATCTTAGTACCCATATTCTTCCACAAAGTTCTGCAAAAATGACTTTAAAATTTTGTGTCCCTATCTGAAGTAATAGTTTTTAGGACACCATGAAATCTCATAGTATCCATAAAATATAATTTTTCAACTCTAGTGGAATGATTGGTTATCATACATGTAATGAAATGAACCCTTTTAGAAAATATGTCTACAACAACAAAAATTGAATCATTATATTTTTGTGTGTTTGGCAATCTGAACACAAAGTCCATACTTAAATCTATCAAAGGTCTTCTTAGAACTGGTAATGTCATGTATAGTCCAATATTTTGTGCATGTTCATTAGCCACCTGACATATTATATACCTTGAAACATACCTTGTCACATCTCTCTTCACCTTTGGCCAAAAATACTTTTCCTATATTGAATTTATTGTCTTCAACTTACCAAAATGTGTAGCCCAACCATCACTATGTAATTCTCTTTTTATATTGTCTCATAGAGACCCAACTGGTTACATAATTGAGATCAAATTCCTCTATAAGATAATCATCATGAATAACATCTATCCGACCTGTTAATTGATTCCTGCACTACTCAACTACCTTGCCAAAATATGTGTCAATGTCATATAATTATTTAATAGCTTCAAATCCAAATACTTCACTCACCATAGGAGTTAATAATGCTACCCTCATGCTCAATGCATTAGCTACTTGATTCTATTTTCTTGATTTATGTTTCAACACAAAAGTATACCCCTGCAAGAGAGAAACCCACATTGCATACCTACTATTTAAATTCTTTTGTGTATTCACATACTTCAAAGCCTCACGATCTTTAAAGAGTATAAACTCATTAGGCACCAATTAATTCCTCCAATGTATTAATTATTATACAATTGCATAAAGTTCATCATCATAAGTAGAATAATTTGTTCTTACTTCATTCAATTTCTCACTAAAATATGCTATTGGCTTTCCTTCTTGACTTAACACAATAATAATTCCAAGAAATGAAGCATCATAATCAACCACAAAAACTTTGTTAAAATTTGGTAATGCTAAAATTGGCCTTTCTATAATTTTTTTCCTCAAAAATTCAAATCTTTCTTTGGCTTCTCTAGTTCATGTAAATTCCTTTCCTCTCATGCAATCTAATATTTGTGCCACGATACAAATAATTTTTTTTATTAAACTTTATATAAAATATTTTTTAGAATAGGATACTCAATAATCACCTTTATCTTTTCTTCATCCATTTTCACACCATCTACTAAAACTACAAATCCCAAAAATATCAAACTATTCTACATAAACCCACACTTCTTCAAATTTTCATACGTCTTCTTTATTAAAAAATCCATTACCATTTTCAAATGTTGTAAGTTTTCTTATTTAGTCTTACTAAATATCAAAATATCATCAAAATAAATAACCAAAAACTTACCAATATATTCTTGTAGCACTGTATTCATCAACCTCATAAATCTGCTAGTGTATATTAGATAATCATAATGGCATCACCATCCACTCATATAAGCCATCTCTAGTCTTGAATTGAATTTTCCACTCAACACCTTTTAGGAATTTGAATCTAATAATAACCATTCCTTATATCAATCTTGGTAAAATATTTTGCTCCTGCAAGCACATCCCTCATATCATCTAAACAAGGTATAGGACACCTATACTTAATTGTAATTTGATTAATTGATTTACTATCTACACATATTATCCATCCTCCATCTTTCTTTGGAGTTATAAAAGTTGGTCTTACATAAAGACTCGTACTCTCCCTTATCACCCTCATCTTTAGTAATTCATTAACTTGTTTATTTAATTTTGCATGTTCTATTGAACTCATCCTATAAGTTACTTGATTGGGAAGATCTAATCCTAGAATCAAATCAATGTGATGATGTATATCTCTCTTCTATGGTAAACCATATAGTAACTCATTAGGCATAACATCTACATATTATTTCAACACTCATGTTGCTTCTATTGGTATTAAGACCATTTTTGTTTCTTCATTATTTTCTACTAATACATAATATCAACATTTTACCTTCATATCTTGGATAAATTATTTAGTAGAGAGCATGCTTTATGTCTTCTCTTCCTCTTTAAGAAGTTAAAAAACTACCTTTGTACCACCTTTATAAAAAATTTATGTGTTATTTTATCCATCATAGATTAATTTCTTGTAAAATTCCCATGGTCTTTCCAATAACACACGACATGCATCCATCGGAATAACATCACACCATATTTCATCAATATAACTCTTTCTTATAGAAAACTTTACTAACCATATTTTATCTACTCTAGCTTCATTCCCTTATTGAAACCATCTCTTATATGGATTAGGATGATTTTCACATTGTAGATTTAGTTTATCAATCATTTCTTCAAAAACCATATTTTTGCAACTACCACCATCTATAATTACTTTGCATACCTTTCCACCTAAATTACATCTTATTTCATATATATTTGATTGTAACCATGAACCACCAACTCTTTATTCTACACTTTATCTTTCCTTGGAGTGATCATGGTCATTATCATCATGAGATTCTCTCCAACATCATTTGATGCAACTTTAGTAGTCTACTCTTCTATTTCAGCCTTAACTAGATTAATTTTTGGGTGATCTTATTGCCTCCTTTCTTGATCTAGATAGTGTGGAAACTTAAATTTTTTATGCACTTTTTTCACATATATAGAAAACATAATATCTACACTAATTTAAAAATGATCCTATAGCACCACCTTAACCTCATCCTCTCTAAAATCCTCATCCTCTTTATTGGTATTGAAACCCTTGCCTATTATCATCTTGCCTTTCCACACAACATGATGATTCACCTTTATTGAAACTAAATCCACCTCTAGTGATATTAAACCTACCTCATCCCCTTATTAGATGGGATCCACCTCTTTTTAGACCAAGAGATGTCCTCCTGAAATTATGGCTATCTTATTTTTCTTCTACTTTGAAAACTAATTGATAAGCCTCCTCTATGTTAAGTAGTCTATGCATGATTAATTCATCTTGAATAGAAATTTTCAAACCATTTACATACCTTGAGTCCATATAATTTTATGTTTCATCATGATCCACGCATATCTAAAGATTATTAATGTCATTTGTATACTCTTGTATATTGTGGTCTTTTTGCCTCAAATTCTGAAGTCTTCTTTATAAGGTTTGTGCATAATCGACAGGAATAAATTTCTCCCTCAACTTCTTCTCCATATTTTCTCAAAAATTAATATTCTCTTTAATTTTTCTCTATCTCTCTTTCTTTAGGTGGTCCAACTAAGTCATTATAATACCTTTAAATTTTGTGCATGCAAACATTACCTACTTCTCTTCTCTCATCATCTTCCACTTGAAGAACTTCACCATGATATTCATATATTCTATCAGATCCTCTATTTTTAAACTACCTCCATAATCTATAACAACAACCTTGATTCCTTCATTTCTTCCTTTTAAATCCTGAACCATCCTCTATTCCATCGATGGTTGCTACTCTTGTTATTCTTCTTCTTGCTGAACTTCTTTATCATGATCTTTGTCTTCTTCATCACCAATTTTTCTTCTATAATGATTTTTGATAACCTCTATTAATTATTTAAATTGAATTTTAAGCTCTGGTATGGTCTATTTCATCTACATAACACCTCCTCATCCTCTAGCCATTATTTACTACTTTAAGATTCGAACTTGCTCTAATACTAGATAATGAACCCAAAAACTATCAAGATAAATAAAATTACTAATAGGCCAAGATCTTAAAATAATAACTTCAATTGATTGGTATTGAATGAATTTAAATAATTACAAACCAAAACCATGGTTAAATAATACATAAATTAGAATTTAGAGTTGACATGCAAAAATTCAAAAAATCTAAAAACTAAAAAAAATGTCTATTTTTAACAGCGACTATTTATAGTATGTTTTGTATGCTAGCGTGTATGGCTCTAAAATTTTCCTCAAATAAACTAGATACTAAAATTAGCCTATGGGTTAAATTTCAACTAATCCTGACATCTGATTCTAAAATTAGAAAATTTCTAAAAATATAAAATTCTTGAAAAAATCATTAAACATTAATTTCAGACCATCAAATGATCATGTTTACCCTTCAAAAAATATGAAAAAATATAATGGATTAGGTAAGAATATAAATTTTTGATACAATCATTTTGGCATGTGTAAGATCTCAAATGAAGTTATAGGTTAAAAGTTATTGCTTCCAGAATGTTGGTCTATTTTTTTTGCATCATACATATATATTTAAGTATAGTGGGATTTAAATTAATGACTTAGACACATTTTTTTAATTATTTAGTAATTAATGATGAAATTTTGACTATCTTCTTATATTGTATTTATTTCCATATTAAATTAGTATCCCATTAATTAAAATGTCAAAGGTGAAACAATATCTTGCAATTCAGGTGATGGATCTTGATTAAGGTTTCTATGTTTTTGACATTATGGAAAACAATTCGCATGCTCATGAAATTTTAATTCCATTGTAGGCTAGTATTTTCGATATTTTAATAATTTTTGAGATAAAGTTTCCAAAAAATTTATCATGACATGCGCTATCATGTAATTTTATTATTTCTAATTTAGCTTCTTCACAATATAAATATATAAATAAATACCCATCAAGTGATATTTTAAATAGTTACCCACTAATAAGAAAATGATTTACCTTTTAATGGTTTATGAAATGTAAAATCTATGGTGTTAAAGGATTTGAGTATAATAAATTATGAAATATATATGCAATAAATATAACCATTGATTTGTGTGAGAATTAACCAAATTTGATATTTATAAAAATAGTAATAAATGACACAAACAAGTACTTAACTAGAAATTGACTAAGATGGATGATCTAGAAGCTAAAAACTAGCACAAGAGTTGATTAGGATATCATGAATAGGTTATATATATTTAAAACCCACCTATCCAAAAGTGTGGTACCTTGGATAGTAGTGCACTACACTAGTTTTCTCCTCTTCAATGTTAGTTTCCTTGTGTAGGGACTCATGTTATCTTCTAGGAGAAGTTGTGTTTGAGTATTATAGGTATTTTCCTCTATGAATGAAACCTAATTCATCATATGTGACTTTTTTTAGATTGATTTTGTATGTAAACCCTAGATATACATGTTATTAGGGTATTTAAAAGCATAAGTAGTAAACATGTCATGTTATCTGGGTAATCTAGATGTCCTTAACACCAAGCTGTGTTGAAATTTGCCTATGTACCAATATGTCGAGATGGTGATGAAGCCTAATGCATTTTTGCCAATCAAAGTGGTATTACGAATACAAGTGAATGTTATTATGAGTGTCAAATTGAGTATTTTGAATGAAGATTAAGACTAGAAACCTATGTATTATGATCGTAGGGTGGTTGTATATGAATATATGTATAAGTTGGGTAGAATAATGATTAATAACCTTAAATATGTTCATATTGTTCTAAGCTTGTTTGTGTAATTTTAATTGAATTTCCACCTAATGGATAAAGGGCTAGAGTCTTGTACATATACAAATCTGGTGCATGTGTAAAATATTAAATAGGTCTCAGCCAAACCTAGGTGTTTTAAAAATTGAAAATATATTTGTTAGGTCTTAAAATAGGAAAGGGACCTTAGTGTGGTACCTTTGTCTCTAGCATAGTGTGCTAGTGTCCAAAGAACCATTCTATTTTCTATGTGGTAGAACCTAAGCTATTTTTATCTTCAATCCCTAGGGAATGAGTTTGGAATGATTTTAGGATTTTAGGGATGTGTAATTCTTGTATGAAACTAGATAAGGGTCAAAGGATACCATAATATAGGTATAGGGCTAATCTAGGAATTGGTCGTCTCAAGTAACACTCATTTCCCTCTAGTGAAATTTTATATGACTAAAAGACATATTGAGTAACTTCACATTATAGATTTTGTTTGTCATTATGTGAACCATATCTGGTAGTTACTCATAAATTAGTCAATTTAGAATGGTAGTATGATGAGAAAATGTATCATTCTATATTGACTTCTTTACAAGTAACTATAAGTACATTTAAAACTTGTACTTGTGTTATAAATGGGTAACTGTTCTAATTGTTATATATTAAAACAATTATTATCATGATTGATATCATTAATAATTAGTTAATATTCACTACCCATAGCATTTTCACCTCACTTATATTTTCAAGGGATGATTTATGTGACAAAATATTGAAAATTTTCCATTAACTATTTTATGAATTCTTTAAATGGAATAAGATTTTATTATTTTTTTGGTATGTGTCTAATAACTAGTTAAGAAATATTTTAAAATATCCATATATGAGTTTAGTTATTTTATTTTTAATGTGTGTTTTGTGTATAAACCCAATATCAATGCTTCATATTTTTGTATAATATTTGTGCAATAAAAATTTAAATAGTATGCAAATGGTAATGTTTTACCCTATAGTCCAATGAAAATATTACCAACACCAACACCTATCATGCATTTAGATTTATCAAAACAAAATTTCCAAATGTCATCATTAATATGATGAGAATTCAAATCATCTCTTAAATCATTATAACTTGTTTGTGTATCTATTAATGGAGTTATTGCTAATTGGTTTGCAATAAGTTTTCATTTTAATGATTTATAAAAATGAAATTTTAGATCACATTATGTGATTAAAAATGCCCGTCTATAAATACATCTTGATAGAATCATTTTGGACGTTCTAAATATTAAATGATCCACTTTTTTTATAACATACATTTCATTATTTAGTATTTAATCTCATATATATTATGTTACAAACAATAATTCCATTCTTAATTTTTCCATAGTACTATAGTTCTTTTCATAATACAAAAGGGTCATATAACATAATATACTACATGTTCCGAGTGATCATCATTATATTGTGCTGATATAGGCCCTAAGGCATGCTATGTAACAAAAATGTATTATAATAATGGCCTATTAGTCATAGGTGGCATAATAAGAGGTGGTTGAAATAAATATTATTTTATATCATTAAAATGTTTATGATTATTTTCATCTTATTAAAAAAATCCCTTTTTCAGAAATCATCTTAAAGGTTGTGTTTTTTTCAAAGCTAAGCCATGAAATATCTAATTGCTTAAACTTTTTCTCATAAAAATCATAAATATTTTAACCCTTTTAGTGGATGCATGTCTAAAATAAATTTTACCTTTTTGATATCCACTTCAATGTCTCATTGAGATATTATATATCCTATTAGCTTTATATAAGTGACACCAAAGACACACTTATATGGATTTATTCACACATTATATTTTTATAAATTTTTAAAGGATTCTCTTAAATAAATGGAATAATTTTATCATTATCTAGGTTTAGTATATAAATTAGTAACACAGTCTTCCATTGTATTGTTTATTTAATCATGGAAAATATGCATCATAGCACATTGATAAGTAGCTATGTATTTTTTTAATCCAAAAGGCATGACTACATAACAAAAAGGTTCCCAACGGTATCATAAATAAAGTGTTTTCTTGATCCTTGATATTAATTTTGATATGATTGTATCCTTAAAATCCATCCATAAATGATAACATCTCATATCGAGTTGTATAATTTATGATCATGTTAACATTTGAAAAATGGAAGAGATATTTCAAGCATGCTTTGTTTAAATCCCTATAATATGTAGAACATCCGATTTAGTCATTATGTTTTATAATAGGGACTCTATTGGATACCCATAAAATATAGTTAAATTATGATTATTGTAATCTTTCAATTTCCTTATTTACTAATAGTGCCACTTTACAAATAATTTTTGGTTTTTTGTGTTTGACAAGTTGTACATCTATGTATAATATTATATTATGCACATCTATTCTAGGATATGTGCATGGCATACATAAACAATCAGAAGTGAATAATTATATGTGGTTTGTTAAAACTTGTCACGAGTACATATCTTCATTTTTATGTAACGACACTAATTATAATACTTTTCATGGATACTCATATTTTTTAAAATTAGATTTTATTATTTTATCATTAAGAATTAGTTGTCTATATTCAACATAGGGTGTTTTAGGAAGAGTATATATACCATCTAGTTAAACTTGTGTTTCATATTCATCAGTCTCTCTGAAACATAGATGAACATTAGTAGTATGAGGATGCATAATCTTATGGTATAAGGGAGTGAGATCCTCATATGCACCAATATATTCTAGGATAGCTTCAATGTTATAAAATTCATCTAATGTTAGAAGTTTTTATGACAACGTATCATCTATCATGTCTAGGTATATCAACTATATTATAGATATATGAGAAGCCTCATGTGTTTGTTCTAGTTGAGCTTTGAGGAAATGTGTATTAATATTAATATGTGGGGATGATTACCTTTTTTATTGATATGAATTCTTAGAATAACCTAATCCTTTTCATTCTTTTGGTTGGACTACTTGAATATGGTCAACAATACCATGTATTTGTGTTACTAACCCTTCCCTTGTATATTCCATTTTTAGTAGAAATATGTAAACCCAAAGACATACTAATAGTAGTTGGTTGATGATGTTATTGGATTAGTAGATAAAAGTGTTTACTCATACGAATTAAATTGATGCACATGTAATTGCATCTGAGGAATATAAAAATTCTCAAGATAAATTGTCACATAATACTTGAATGGTTCTTTGTCTCTTGGGCATGTCTAGATGTACCCTTTATTAATTAATTTTATACATGCAAGAAAATTATATGGTACATCATTCATTTCATGAATCCATTGTATTCCTAGTAGTATGTTGTAATTAAGATCATTTGACATAACTTGGAAATTTATATCTATTATTCTAGGGTCAAATTTAATATGAAATGTAATTTCCCATCATACTTTACTTAAAATATTAACAAACCCTCAAATATTGATGTCAAAATGAATGAGATTATTATATTATATTAAATTAAATTGTAGGAACAAAATGTTTTCCCTACCAACCAAAACTTATTTTAATGCTTTATTATGAATACAAAATTCTATATATAATGGAATGTTTGCATATATTATATGTTTGGGAGGTAAATATTAATTTCAAATCAAATATTTTATTCCATCCATATTAATATATTAAAAATAGAAGAGATGTAACAAGGTTTTGCATTATTTGGTACCATATTTTTAATGTCATATAAAGGAGGTTTTTATTTGTAGCCATTATCTAAATTAAATATAATAAATAATTCTTGGCATGAGTATGTTATAACTGATTAAAAAATCATACCCATTGCTTGTATTGTACTAGTTTTTAAACAAAGGTCAAAAAGCTAAAATGTTAGGTATTTTGACTACAAATGGTCAAAAGAGTCAAAATGAGTCAAAATTGTCTAAAATAATATTTTTCTTAGTCAAAAGTCCTATTTTATAAATGTTTATGTCCACATAGTCAATTTTATAAAAAATGGTAAAAAATGCAAAAAATGTTTGTATTTAGCCTTGTTGAATATGGTACACCTACCAAAAACAACTTAGATTTATGCTTCTTACCTAGTAGGTCTTCATAACTTGATGTATGTTTGGACACATGTCAGAATTTGATGTGTGCTTACATACATAGGAGAATATTCCCTGTTTTAAAACAAAGCCCTTAGTCCTCTATGTGTTCCTAAACATATATTGAATCCTTACAACTTAGTAAGCATATATTACAGATCTTGATGCATGTCAATACCAATTATGAGTCCTAACATCTTGATTAACATACACCTAAACTCTATCATTAATCTATCTTTTAACCCTGCACATGCAGAATTTTTTGGATTTGGTTTATATTAGTCTACCTCCTCCATTTGAGTTTTCTTAGTTTTATTCATCATTCTTATTCCTCATTGCAATTATTTGTCATTTTGCTTTATGTTACTATTCATAAGATGACACTTTCTAACAAAATAAGGGCAAGCTATTTTTCTTGTAAGCTAATTTTGGAAGTGAGTTTTTAGGTTTGTTCTATTTGGTGGTGTGTTTAAAATATTATTCCAATATTAAAATTTTATACAATAAAATTATCCAAACTTATAGTTTACATTAAAATTTTAATAGATTTCTACTCAGTTCTGAACATTCGTGAGAATTTATTTTCCTTATAACACTATTGGACCCTGACATTATTTAAAACATTATAAAATTTTGATCATATCTAGAGAATTATTAGAACTTATCTCTGTTATCATAATTTTTTTATCATTTTGTTCTATTTCATTACTTTTAGGTTGTTTGGTATATTGTATCTAGGATTTAGATAGTCTATCTATCTTCTAGTTTCATCCCTTCCTAACTAGTTGGTTACCATATTTTTGGTAAATAGCTTTGTATATATGCTCCTCCGTTTGATGAATAGATCAGTCTGGTTTAGTCTATGTAACAATCTAGTATCAAAGCATTAAGAACCTAATCATAAAATAGTACAAAAGATCATATCGTAATAGAAGTCTTCATAAAAAAATTGGAGAAAGCCAAAATGGCCATAACTTGATTGATGTTTCCCTAATCTGGTGTAACAACATAGCAAAAAATCACATATGTAGACCTATCATATAGAACTCTAGTGATGTAATAGTGTAATATTCATGATAAAAGATCATAGTGTAATAGAATCATACAACAAAATGAGAATTTGTCGTCATAAAGGTGGAACATAAATCAGAGTATATGAAGTAAGCAAAAACCTTTTATAAAATAATCAATTAATGAAATGGTGTGAATATTTAACACACATCAAAATAGCATACAGTCACACCTAATTCCACTCATGCATCGATGTGTAAGTATTTTATGTCCATATTCATTTTATCTATCATTGATATAGCCAAAATGTATCGTGTGTTGTGAGTTCACCAAAGCTTGGATGAAAAGTATAGCTTGAAATCCAAGACAACATTAAAAAATAGACATAGAATGATGACCACATGTCTAACAAGTAAAACATAATCCTGATCAATGCTTCAGTCATTGGCATATCAGAGTAAAACCTAGATTGATATGAGAGGAGTATAAATTGAAGTAATAAAGTGGAAAAGTTTGACATAGCCACACCTGAAGGGTGAAGAGTAAAATCAAACACACATAGTAGTTGTTAGGAGAAGAACCTTTCATAGACACCAAGTAATAAACTATTAGAATAGCCCGTGGAGCATTAAAGATCTAAGATGAACTATGTGAATACCACCAAATATTTCTAGCATGAAGGATAGTGTTGAAACTAATAAAAACCACCAAGGAGACTCGTAGGACATGAAAAAACATAGTGACACTTAGGAGAGATCTAATTTCTACTTTTCCTTTCTATAAGCCCTCCATGATACTAATAACCTTGAGTTTGATGAGATAATCTATAAAGGACTTTTGGAATATTTCTTATTTGATGTGAACTACTAATTAAAAAGAATACAAGAAGAAATTGAAGCTGAATATGATGTAGACTATAAAGATGAGGTTGACTACCCCAAGAAGCATCCCCATATCTCAGCATGTAATTACCATGCTCATATCCAAGCTTGATTCTCACACGAGTGAGTAAAAAGACCTATAATTTTATCTCGTAGCAATAAAATAATTTGTTTTTCTTTACAATGTCTACTCAAAAATTACTTCTCTTTGATGCCCAACTTCTCAAAGGGCCAAACTATGCCATCTAGAAAATGAAGATGCATACCATCCTTTAGTTTGAATGAATTTGAGGCATCATGTAGGTTCTTATTGATCTTGACGCACACATGAAATATGAAATGACTAATGATAAAGCCATGATGCTGATTATTTTAAGACAAATTGATGATGTGTAGCCATATGTCAGGGATGTGGATAGAGGAAAGATAGTGTGGGATAAATTAGTGACCATATATGAGGCAAAAAGTAAGATTAATATCCTCCATCTGTAGTCAATAATTCACACACTCTCTATAGATTCGAATCAAAAAGTCAAGGAATTCTGACATCACATGGTTATACTTTAAATGAAACTATTAGCACTCGGTCAGATGGTAGATGACCAAATCTTGATCCAAGTTACCTTAAGATCTCTTCCTTACCAATTAAGAGTGTTTTTCATGACACTAAACATCTCTAAGAAGATAGTATCATTTGAATAACTCATGAACCTATTGAAAAAATAAGAAGCCATCAACTTAGTCTAGGATGAGTTAAAAGACAAACCTCTTATCTTGAAGTAGCAATAAGGTCATAAGTCTCACAAGGGACCTCTAGAGAAGAAACCATAGAAATAATATCGATAACTATCTTGACAACATCATAAATCAAAAAAATCAAAGAGGTGGTGTCACATCTGTCGAATCAACACTCAACATAGAGAACTGTTGGTAGAATGGCTTGAAATAAGGGCCTTCTAATAAATAAAGTACATCAATGCATGATGATTGACAAAAATTGAAAAGACATCCATGCTAATGGAATTAAAAGAGAGATCTCATAACTCAATAACATAATGGATTTGGTGAGGAAACACCTTATGAAGATAATTAAAGTGCACATAAGAACTAAGTGCTAGTATCCCATACCTCACAACCCATAATGAATATATTATTGATATACTCAGGTGCCACTAAGCACATGTTAGGTGAGAATAAGTTGTTTGATTTATTGATAGACTAACCCACTAAAGATCAGGTTAAGATCACTGATGATAAAGAGTATGTTGTAGAAATAATAGGCCAAATTACCATTGCTCTCAGAACATGGAAATGTACACTCTTAAAGGTACTATATGTTCTTAGATTGACATCCAACCTCTTATCAATTAGCTATATTTTTAATCATCATTTGAAGGTGAAGTTTTTTTTCAATAATGGTACCAATCCTTCTTGATCTCAAAAAAAGGTACATTTCTTGCTAGAATTTTTTTTAAAGATAAATTGTTTGCTTTAGATGTTGTTTCTTCTTCTATAGTAGATATATCTACCTCAACCATAAAATATACTTATTTCTATATCTACCATCATGGTCACCTATTTTATGGATCTTTTTAGTAGTTGAGTTCAAAGGAGATGGTACATGGACTTCCCAAGTTGTCCAGTTCCTTGCTCTTTTACCCTAGATGTCTTATACGTAAACAACATATGGATCCATTCAAGGTAAGTTCCTTTCATACCATTTAACATTTAGATTTTATTCATAATGATCTGAAAGGATGGTTACCTACTTCATTTTTGGGATACAAGTACTTCCAACTATTCATGGATGACTACTCTCAAAATACATGGGTAACCAAATACTTGTAGATGATAAATCCATAAAAGGTATGGAGTGGTAAAAATCCATTGATTTATCATCTACAAGTATTTAGTTACACAACATATATGAATTCCCCATCTTAAAAAAAGGAAGAAAATTGAGCTAAAAACATTCTCATGCATCCTATTGGGATATATCACTACCTTAAAATCATACCATCTTAAGGATCTTGAGCCAAACAAAATATATGAAAGTAGAGATGTGGTTTATGATGAGTCATCCTTTGACTCAGTGGTGTCGAAAGAAGAATCAATGCCAACCACATCTCACCAATTTCTCTCTAAGTCAATTGATGAGGATACCTCTCAAAAATAAGACGAATTACAAGGGGAGTTGTATGTTAATCTTGGAGAATTAGAAAATCTGCAAAATAGTTCTTCACATCAACAACAAAGTTCCTATTTGAAGTGGGTATGAAGCACCATCAAAGATTCCCATTTGTAATCTCCTCAAAATACATCATCTAGAGTCAGAATGAGGAGTCAAATAAGAAATGAGGTAAATTCTTCAATCATAAGTACAATAGTTTATAGACCAAACCTAATAATGTTTGAGAACCACTAAGTTAACCTTAGTGGAAGAAAGACATTGATTTTGAGTGTGACTCACTCATGTGAAATCAGACATGGGAATTTATCATTCTATCTACAAGAAAGTTATTCATAGGCTAAAAAATATTTTTTAAAACTAAATACAAGGTAAACAGATCCATTGATAAGCATAAAGCATGACTTGTAGTAAAAGGATATCCTCATAAATAAGGCATTGACTATGAAGAGACCTTTGCACCAACTACAAAGATCAAAACCATTAGAGTTATTTGTGCATTGACAACATATAATGGATGGAAAATTTAGTAGATGGATGTCAAGAGTGATTTCCTAAATGGTGATCTCAAAGAAGAAGTGTAAATAACCCAAATGGAAGGATTTGTTGATCAAAAACATCCTAAAAAGGTATGCCATCTCATAAAATCACTGTATGAACTAAAACAACTCCTAAGGCATGACACATCAAGATAGATGATCACATTTTGTAACATGATTTTACCTATAGCCCTTTAGATTCTAACTTATACATTAAAAAGGTAGGGATGAAATCATCATTTTTGTTTTGTATGTAGATTACCTTGTGACCACTATAAGTTCAAAATATTAGGTTTATATTGTCAATAATGAGCTCAAAAGATCATTTCACATGAATAATTTGGGTCTACTCCATTATTGTCTTGGCTTGGAGATATGGAAAAAAAATATAATCACATTTTTATCTCCCATATAAAATATGCAAAGACAATCCTAGAAAAGTATATAATGTTAGATTGTAAACCTATTTAAACATCGATGGATAAACGTTTAAAAATCTCTCAGTTCCAAGACTTACCTCAAGTGGATGCAAGTCTATACAAATAGCTTGTTGGGAGTCTCATATACATGACCTACACCAGACTAGACATATGTTTTTCTAAGAGCTATCTCTCTAGATTCATGCAAGAATCAAGGAAATGTCACTAGGTTACAAAAAATCATGTTTTGAGAATGTTTGAGGTACACTTGAGTATGGTTTAGAATAAAAAAATAATAGTCTATTTTTCTTTTAGGGATACATCAACTCGAACTACATCAGATCTATTGATCATAGAAAGTCAACATAAGGATACATATTTCACCCAAGATCTAGATTGTTCTCATGTATCAATAAGAAGCAAACTATTATTTCTATCTCATCTTCTAAGGTAGAGTATCATGTCATATGCAGAGTTGTATATGAGGTGATATGATTATGTCCCATTCTTGATGATATTGACATTAGTGAAGAGAAGCCACCTATCCTTCATTACAACAATCAAGGTGTATTAAAGCTTGTGAAGGATCCTATTTTTTCATGAAAGAACTAGGCAGATTGAGGTTGAATGTCACTACATTCAAGATCAAGTCTTAAACTACCATATCTAGCTCCATTACTACCCAACATATGCATAAATAGCTAAAATTCTCACCAAAACCCCTAGAAACATGAAATTTGAGCTATTTAGGGGGTATATTTTTAAAAATAATTTAATAAGGGGGGAATGTTAGCATAGGTGTTTATCAATTTTTTCTATTTCATTTTTTTTGGTTTTTAGGTATGTTGTATCAAAAATTTAGGTAGTCTATCTATATTCTAGTTTACTCCCTTTGTAACTAGTTGGTTACCATATATTTGGTAAATAGCTTTGTATATATGATTTTATATTTGATGAATAAATCAATCAAGTTCAATGTGTGCAATTTTTTTTTTTTTTAACACACTACCACACTCCACATTTTATTCATAACATAGTTGGAACCTGATACACAAATCGATTCTTATTTGTATGTGTGTCAGACTTGAACTCTCTATTGGACATGACATTAGATTATGAGTGGTATATAAACACAACATAGATTCTTCCCTTTATCTAGGAACACTTTAAAACAATCCACCCACTTAAACATGATCAAATTTTTGCATTCACATATTCAATTCAGGCATGAATTTTCCTCAAATAATCAGTTGGCCATCATCAAATGTCAACATTTAGGAATCCAATCAAAGGGACCCTATAGAGAAACACTCAAAATAAAATTCCTCCCAGAAAGGGTCCCTAATAAGAATAAAACACAAAAATGAAATATTAACATAATAAAATTATTCCAGCCTCAAACCTACATTGAAATGTTGAAGAAATAAGATATGCTAATCTAGGTCACATCAACATGTAATATTTAAATGGAATATAATTAATGGGGTCCATAAGACATATTAGAGTCGAATAATCCATGATATTAGACTAATTTAGGTAGTTACCTTTCAAATTTTACTATAGTACCCATAATTAGTCCTAACAAATGCAAAGATTTATGATGCAAAAAAGAGGGGGATCATGAATCTAAAAGGAGAATATATATTGTGTGTAAGACTAGAACATATTGGTCACTTGCTTTAGTTAAAAATAAAACTTTTGTTAATTTAGTCATAACATCATTTCGACACTTGTAGGATTCGAGTACTAGTTCCTACTCTATGTGGGTCAACAAATAATGGTTCATGAAACCTAAACACACAATAACAAGACTTCCTAATAAGCTTTCTAGGTTTTAATTCATGAATGAAGTCAGTGATATGGACCTAATATTACACATAATAGTGGGTAATCTAACTAGAATAAAAGTTTAAATATGAACATATAGATACATATGGATCACTCAAAGAGTAAGCAATATATTAATCAGGGACAACTGATTATTGACTCCATTCACAAATAACTGATATAGATCAATACCATTTTTAAATTATGCATGACCTCTTATCTCATATTTTTTGTTACCAAGACAATATTCGATGGTTTATTGAATATATTAGGTGACATGTAAAACATAAATATATGTTAATTATATCCTCAACACACATTAAAGGAAAGTACACACCATTTATGTAAGGTGATTGATGCATTTTTTAATTTGTGATTATAATATTTGGATCAAAACCATAATATATAAGGATATTAGTGAAATCTTATACATATATTTATAGATATGGAGCCTCATTAATATAGTTCCAAAATTTCACTTATCTGAGAATCTATGGGTGTTAGATTGATCTATGCATGTTCCCAATGTATGTAGATTAAAATTGGCCTTAATGGAACTAGTGATGCGATTGATTGAGACATATAAGATATTAGATAGAAAGCATAACTATGGGATAATTTTTCTTATTTATATTGGTCTATACACTTGTGCTTGGATAAATAAAAATAAATTCATGAAAAAATTACTCAAGTCACCATTCGGTCATTGGAAAGTAGAGTATTTTTTATGTTAGAGACCTAATTTAATATAATTTTTCTTTTACATATAAACAAGAACATAAATTTCAAGACTTTTATATGGATTTTCATGATGAGGAAGTTGTGATAATTCATTATTACTCTTGATTCACATTTTACCTGCTCATTGTATTTGACATAGTATAAATAAATAAGAATATAGTAGATGATGAAGATGTGGGGGGGCGGGGGGGGGGGGGGGGCATTTATGAGAAATAAGGAATTGAATTAAAAAGTGTTCCAAAAAGGAATCTACTTCACTCATTGAAAGTACCCAAGTTGTAATGAATAAGACTCTCAAATGGTTTAAAATTAAAGGTATCAATGCTATTAAAGAAGGATTTTATCCTCCCATGAAAGAGATTGAATTCAGAATTATTCATAAATAAAAACAAGTAGATACAAGACCATATTTAGTAGTAGAAACAAATTAAGACTCAAACTATATTAAATTAAAAATATAAGTTGAGGCCATCACATAATTTATTATAGTATAAAATCCACTCAAACTAAAAATAAGAAGGCTAGGTGAAAAATTTTCCAGTACTCCTAGTATTTCCATTGTAGGAGAAATTCCTTTTGATAATCTTATTCAATCCCAAACTACGTGACTGATACCACACATTATTTCCTAGATTTATATACATCCTTGCTACTTCTATCTTTTACTCCCTCTTAGCTTGATATTTGGTTACCTTTGACTCATTTTTAAAAGTTTTTATTTCATCCTAAATCTTATCCTAAAAATCTAATTGACACGTCATAAAAAGAGAAACTTTAAGTTGTACTAAAAGTTCCTCAAGCCTTGAACACTCCTCTTCCACCTCTTAAGACTCAAAATAAATCCAACACTTCACTTGCGCAATAATATTCTAGTACACAATTACTTGATTAGTTGAATTAGATCTAGTCAAGAAAAGAAAGGAAACTATTAAACATTGAAAATTTGGGTTGAGTTCTCTTGAAAATCTCCTTTTGTAAAGAATGAAGAATCATAAAACTATTTAAAGAATAATCATAGATGATAAGGGAGATAGATATGCTTAGGTATTAATTTCACCTGCAAAAAAATACAAAAAGTTTATCAATGCTTCAAAGTATTATATCTAAAATTTTAATTTGGAGAAAGCAACTAGATAAGGAATGAAAGTAAATGTTCAAGAAACAATTGGAAATGTGTTTAAAAATATTTATTAAGATAAGGTGACTAAATATTAGCTCAAGGAAAACATTGAGTGGTTGACATCAATACTCTAATAGTTGATCAAGTAACTAAGTCTCCCTCTTCCTCTATTTCCCCATAGACCACTCATAAGGTGACACTAAATGATGAAGAAATTGGACACATGGGTAGGGAAACAAAATAATGGTTAGAGAAAAGTTTTAAACTAGGATATACTTTAATTGATGAAACTATGACTATCTACTCTAAGATACATGTAGAGAATGATGAGGCAACTAAATCTAAGGACAAGTATGCACAATAAATTTCAAAGTGAAAACATATGATTCAAAACATATAAAATTTCACATATACAGACCCATATAATTTCATTCAAGGATTTATAAAATAAAATAATGTTGTAGAACTCACTTAGTTTCTAGGAGTTGTAAAATTTAGAACCTGTATAGTCTAAGAAGGTATCAATTTTTTTTTATTAAATCAAAGTCTATATGGGGTGAGGGTAATATTTATATTTTTGGATTATTTGGGAAACTAAATTTTGTATTTATGGATTATAATGGTGAAATAATCCTTACATAATCCATCATTAAAAAATATAGAAAACACTAATAAAATATTAACTATAAAGTCTGCATTCAATTAAATATCCATTTATCAATTGTTCAAGTATCAAAACAACCTACACCACCTTGATAAAATTTTTAAAAGACTTCAATTATTTTAGCCACAAATAAAATATCTACATTGCGAAGCTGAAATTGCCTTCATGCACTTAGTTGGCAAAAATGAATATAGAGTCAAAAATGTTATGGATAAATTTGATGAATATATAAAGAAGAAGTAAATTTCAAAGAAAGAGAAGATCCAAATCAACCTCAATAAAGATGATAAATAATATTTTCAAATAAAATTTTAATCTTTCTTATAAGAATACATCTCTTGAATCATTTCTTGAAATTTACATTAAAATTTATTATATTAATTAATTCAGAGATTGTATGTCATGCAAATGTATTATAATTTTTTTTTCATTTTCAGTCATGAAAATTTTTCAATGCATTTTTAAATTTGTATAAATTTTTCATTGTACTCTTGCAAGTCGTGAAAAAACACCAACCCATTTTCGCAAGTAGTAAAAATTTCTTAATGTATTTTTTTTTTTTTTTTTTAGATGTGAGAATTTGCTATTAAACTTTTGAAATATCTTAAAACACAGATAAGGTGGTTATGCACTATAACCACTGAGTTCAACCTATAAATATAAGTTTGAGGCTCATTTGTAGGGTTCCTTAAATTTAGAAATTTGAAAAAAACTAGAGAAAGAAGAGATTGCTTTTGAAACTCAATAAGGATTAATATATAAGAAATTTGGTAAACTTTAAAAAGAAAATTTAAAATGGGAAATGTATGTGTTTTCATCTATGTATATTTGAATTTGTGTTTTTGAAAAGATTATGAAATTGTAATTAATTAGTTTTAAATTAGGAATTTCATTGTAGTGTTTCTTTCTTAGACCTACTTTCATAACAACGATACCCTAGTGTGGTGAAAATAGTGTTTTTTCTTGTTTTTACAAGGAAATATGAACTAGTTCTCATATTTTTATTATTAGTGATAACGAGTTATTTTGGTATATGATGCATATATTTATGGATATGTAATGTATTTTTGGTCAATTATATGACAAAGGTTTACTTTTAGTGGATCCACCCTCTTTCCAAATTTTTAGAGTAAGTATTTGAGTTTGGCCCAACAGATTTGTTGATCCTTTACATTTATATACATGTTTATTTTATGTGTCACTGTTACTTCATATCTTGTTTCTACCACATTTCCATATTTTGTGGTTAAAAGTAATATATAGATAAAAACTTTTTTTTTGTGAATAGTTATATTTCTGCATCCTTTTTACATTTAAATAAATGTAGATTTGATTTATAAAAAGAGATGGAAATTGTACCTATGTATTTGATTGAAATTATGTATTTGTCTACCCTACAAATTTTCATGAAAAAAATATTTGTCACCCATTGTTGGGCATGTTTCTAAAACTATTATGCAACCCATATTCTAGGGTTTTAGTCCATATGAATTTTTATTCAACTAAAGGACCACCTTATCTAACTCACCTAAATTTAAAAAATATACACATTTAAGTAACATTTCATATATTAGAAAAATTACCTTGGATTCTTATAAAATTTTGTACCTAATTTTCAAATTATTCTTATATTTTTGAATTAAGAGTTTGATCATATATAACAAGTATAGACTATCATTCCACATGGAGGGATCCATATAGCTTGTTAGGTAGATAAAAATTAGTAGAAATCACATATTATCATTACATATATCCAAAATATTGATCATCAACCTAGATTATATTGGATATAATTTGTAAAATGAAATTTGGATTCAAGTCTATTGAAAGTAGATCTTACATCTATCTATCTCTATGACCAACCTAATGTAAATGGGACTTGAAAAAATACTATTTTATAAATGAATTTGGTTTAAATAATGACTATTAGGGATAAAAAGTGATTCTTATGACTAATTAAGTGTAATAAAACTCTATTCAAGGGCATTTTAATTCTTCAAGACTCCCAAAAGCATAATATTCCAAAACAGCTACTAGACCTACAATTAGGTCTTAATATTGTTGCATGGAATTGGGGTTTAAATAATAATTAATAATATTTTTATTACTCCCTTATTTCATTGAGAATGTGTCACAATGATTTCAAGAGATTACAAACCTTATCTTACACCCCAACTTCAGTTTTACCAAAATAGGACGACTAGGTTTATTATGCCTAATTGAATTACTTCAAAATAAAATAAAATAAAGGTAATTATTTATATTTGTTAGGGTTTATTTAATATTTATTAATGTATTCACAAATAATTTAAACATATCTAGACCTTTTCTTGTATCCAAACTCATATATTTAATAGTATGGGGTTTTAGGCCTTATTTGCTTTGGCATGTAGAAAAACATAGTCATGAATATTTTAATTTTGAAATATTTTAAAGAGATGAAGCATTATTAATACTTTAAAATATATTATAAATCACCTACCTATAAAATTTTAATAAATTATGGGCATTTGTTTTAAATTTATTCCCTTTTTATCCTTCTCAAATAGGGTTTTTGAACTTGTCTTGATGAATTGATGTATGAGTTTTTGTCTTAACTTCTAAAATGATAAATTAAATAAATAGAAACAAAATTTATATTTTAAATAAAATCCAAACACACATTCTCACAAAGTCCTAAGACATTTGGCTTATTAGTTTTGGATATATACTAGATTTTCTCTTGATGCGCTAGACAATCCTCAATACTAGATGAAAGAATTAATAAAGCCTAATTTGGATTTTATAGATTTTGAAATGGGAATTAAATTTTTATTGGGTTCAAAATTACTCCTTAATATTAAAATTATTTTCACACCATGAAATAACCCTCATTTTTTAGAATGGAATACTCAAAAGTCCTATTACAAACCTATAATTTAGAAAAATGGCTTACAAATATGATAGAAAAGATTGAGGAACACTCAACTAGTCATGAGTACATCAATTGAAGTCTAAGAAATTAACAAATCCACCCTTAACCCTATTTTATTCATGAATGTATTGTAAAAACATAGTTTTACTGGACCTTTCTTACACAATCCCTCGACAACATCTATACAAGAATTCTTCAATTAAAATGAGTATAAAGGCATAAAGAAAGAAAAAATTAAATTAAATAGAATGAAATTAAACTTATGTGATATCATAATAAAACATTCAATAGGTATTCTTATTCATATGTCTTCACCATCACATATTAAAACTTTAAAAACCATCTTCCTTAGTTAAGTCTTCACCCACCTCCTTACAATCTATCAACTTGAACATTCCTCCATGATTTTATAGTTTAATTAGGATCCATATCAAATTGTTTGATCCTTATAATGTGAAACTAGTATGATATTCTTAGTTTGTGGTTTTTCATTACTCCAAGTGTCTATCATCAACCCTTTAGTCTCCTTCAAATATGCCTAGATTAGCCTTCCACATGCTTCAAAATAGAATTTTGATTATGGTTACATTGAGTATTATGTTTTAAAAAAATTCAACATATAATTATATCCTTCATAATGTAGGAAAACATCCTAAACTCGTAGCAACAAATTTAAATTTCCTAGTTGGGAGAAATACCATAATATGCAATAATAACAAAATTTTGATAACCTAATGACCTTGTCACCTAATGATGGTTCTTAAAATACTCCCCATACTCACATATATCAAATCTATTACATAATTAAGCATAAACATGATTCTTGTAGATCTATCTATAATCTAAAAAGCTAAAATTTACATAATTTTCATGATCCTCCTACATCATACTTCTTGAGTGAAAAAAATTGAGCTACAACTCTGTTGTTTGATTAAAAATTCTAGTATGAAATATAAAAAAACTTAAATAAAATGTACTTAGAACTTGTTTAATCAGGATCTCACTCACATAAATTTGGAGGCAATAATGAGATTGTCAGGACCTTGGCCACATACGGACATGAAACACTATGTTTGATGCCTTTGTGCTTGTGTGTCACTAGAGTTACATACTATAAAACTATATAACCTTGGATACATGGTGATGTGAAACATAAAATTCATTTCATCCACATCTGTGTATCCATAAAGGACCTTCAGTTAGACCCATGGGCCCTCAGTCGCACAGACATACAAAACAAGATAAAAATCATATCTGCATCTATGTCTATGCATCCAAGAGTAACCCTTGACTAGACCATTAATATTCACTTGATGCACACATATGTGGATAACTATACCTAAGGGGGAGGATAAAAAGGATTATACACACATTCTTGGATCCTCTTCCCTCATTTTTCTCTACCCATATATCCCACTAGAGTGAAACTATGTCAAAGTTTCTCTAAAACACTACAGGAATTATCTCACCATAGGCTCCTTTATCTCAATATTATTATGAGGATAATTTTTTATAAAATTCAAAATTACCTTATGTCCACTACCATACACATTTTTTAACTAACCTAAAATTTTCTACCTCCTGACCTTTTAGATATCATTGCACTCGCCTACAAGATAGTTATCAACCAATCTAGATCCATCACAATGAAATTAAAATACACGGGGTATGAACCATTATTCGTGATATAATGTGACATACTCAAGATTTTTTATTCCCAAATTAGGCATGTGGACCTGACTGACTTCCATAAAATAATAAATTTTTAAAGTCCAATAATATTGATAGAATGCCTAGTAGAGTGCAACCTTTCACATGCATCTTCCTTTACTAATTTAGGGCAATGTTTAAATTTAGTATTTGCTTCAGTGGATTACTATAATTCATAGACTAGGGGAATTAGGTCATACTATAGACAACTCAAGTTAAAGATAGATGGAATGGAGATAAGAATGAAAGTAATAATCTTCCTCCATGAGGACCTAATTAGTATCAATGTAAGTGAATGGGAGGAACATTGGAATAAATAAATTACCAATTATTTGACCAATATCAATAATAATTGGTTGTAACACAAAAGGGAGAAAATCCTAATACCTAATATAAGGTAGATTTCAAAGAGTAATTTTTCGATATAACTACTTTATTGATTAAAATAGTAGGAAATGTAGAAATAATATTTTTCCTTCATTGGATGTTCCTCCCAATGCAAATAATGTCTCCCAAAAAGTAATTTGTGGATTGGGATGAATTGATCAATGATTCCCAACATTATCAATTTTTAAATGTGGAAATATCATGGTAGTTTTTCACATCTTATCTAGTATATTATTTAGCCTCCCAGATGTTATACCTAAGGTTATATAGACATGGAACTATCACTCAATTAACGCAAGTATTTGACTATTTTCCACATCTCACCATATAAAAAATCAATAAACATTATGCCATGATCAATGATGCATTAATAATAAGAGTAATGGAATTGATTGAAGAATATTGGGGAATAAGGATGTTTGCCAAAGTAGTAAAATTGGTTAAGTAATATGTAAGATAATATATTTAGTTATAAAAAATTACATACATCAATGATGTAGCTTATATAGGGCATCCCTTAAGATTCCAAAAATTGGATAATGATAAGGTCACCTTCATTATAATCTGTAGGCAAATATCATCAATTCATAAATGATGTAGAGATAACCATGTGCTCATAATTTCAACCTCCATTGCATTAGGTCTTTTTGTCTGTAAGTCTATTATAAATTCCCATAATATAGAACTAAGCATCTCTGAGTTTACTCTTTGAACCTATGCCAATAGAGACTCCATGGATACCAAGGGGCTATGAATAAAAATTTGGGTATAGGGTCTACATATGAATACAAACCTCATCTCAGTGATTATTTGGATGACTATGGATAGGAATTTAAGGTGATCTAAAGAGATTGGATTCATATGACCCTAAATCAAATAAAGGTATTTATAAATGAGTTGGTTCTTAAGGGGATGGTAGAGGACAAGATAGATTTACTTTATCTAGAATATGTCAACACAATCATGAATTCACTTTTTCCAACTATTAATTGGTCAATTAGAGAAATAAATAAATTCCTTGAAGAAATATCCTCCATCAATTACTAGGAAAACTAGTTCTAAGGTGATTATTTAGTCATCAAGGTACTCTAGTTCAAATGATGGTAGATATGAGGATCCTTATCACAAGAAGTAATTATGAAAATAATGTGAAGTAAATTTAGTATTAGGGAAAAGCAAGCAAGCTAAAAAATTGGTAATGAAACTATAACTAAAACCTTAGGTTATCATAAATTTATCATCATAAATACCACACAATGATATAAAGCCTCATCTACCAAAATGGAATAGTAGAAAAGGGTTGAAGAAGAGAACCCACATTCCCCATCTAGATCCCCAAAAGATCCTCCACCTCTTATAAATTAGCCTACTCCTTCTCAATGTACTACTAAAATAATTACCTTCAATGGCCTTTAATTTTAGTGAATGAAACCGATGCTCCAAAAAAGAAAAAGGGTGGTTGAAGCTAAATTACTAGGTTTTGATGTGGTAGTTAATCTCTTGTAGACTCCTACACTAAATAAAGCAAAGACCACCTCTATGTTGGTATCACATTCCTCAAGATCATAGATTTTAGATATTAATGAACTGAATGTTGATAAGGATATCATATTAAAGATGGTAAAATATTATAATATGAAGAAAGAAGCAACAAGATAAAGTGACATTCATATTATATAAGAAACCACTTAGACGATCATTAAAAGGTCTGAAGAAGACAAATTGAGTCATCAATAACATTGAATATATATAAAATAGATAGAAATATATGTTAATTATCTATTGTATTTAGTGGAAAACCCTCCTATATTACTAGTTGATGCATTGGCATTATTGCTTTGAATAAACAAGGATGTTGTTTCCATGATCAAAATATATAACACTTATTGTAAAACTCTTGAATAATGGGTAAATGATTTCCTCACATATGGAATGAAGTAAATTGAAGAATTAATTAAGATATGTGATTTTATCAATCAGTATTTGTAGGATATTTATGTACAGATCAAATCCCATACCTCTACCTTGAATTTTTAGGAAGAGGTGATCGAGGATGTGAAATAAATGATCATGATGGATGATAATGTAATAGGATGACAAATATTTGAAATTTGTACAACATATACTTCAAAAAATGGAAATATAAAACAAGGCCGTATAAAAATTGTAAGAGAGTAGGGATGTGGGTTTAGATAAAGTCAAACTAATTTATAATAATGTAGATGAGATCCATTGCAATTTTTATAATAAATATTGGACTATGATATATATTTTATAATAATTAAAAGCGTAAGTTTATAAGGTAGTTAAATAACATATTTTAAATGATGGAAAATTCAATAAACATTCAATGAAAACTATTATTGAAATTCATATTTCACTAGAAGGGTTGAACACGTAGTTGGAAACTTTGTTTAAATATCATTGTTCCTTGACATTAATTTAAAAAATATGGTTCACACATTGATGACATGATGTTATTCCAAAGAAACAATGAATTTATTGAAGTGGTCAAGACATTTCACAAATTCAAGGAAACTTGTGATAAATATTAGATCAAAGAAGATTCATTAGAAGTCAACCCATCCACCAGTATTGCCCACTCATAGAAAAAATCCTAGTTATATTTTTTCTCTATCTCTCTTTCCTATTATGTCCAAATTATAATTTAGGAAATTCATATTTTATGCTTGTAAAATTGAAAATTATAAAAGGTATAACAAGACAATAAATATAATATGAAAATTCATTTTGGAATGTGAAGGGTCAGTGCATTCCCTCCTTATAAATACTAGAAATAACATTTTTTAAAATGGTTTTTTGATGTCCATTATTTGTAAAACTTGAATATGGAGGAAACTTTATGTACACCATTTATCCAAGAATGAGGATTTTCTTGAACTTTGTGTCTAGTTATTTCCTTAATGAGCAAACATTTTTATTATGCCAATGTATTTCTCATTTTTCCAAGCATGAATGGTGTCAGATCTTGGTACAAATTTAACTAACAAATCCCATCATGATGAAACATACATTGAGTGATCTTTAATTAAATACATTAGTTTTAGATAAGCATATAAATATATTTAGATAATATATTTAGCTAATGATCAAATCATCAATATAAATAATAGGTCCAATATTGAATACACAAATGAATACTTCATTTATCCCATAAAATTATTATTATAAATTCAACCATAGTTGATACAATATTATAGACAAGTGATGTAATTGTACATATGAATAAAATGTATAATTTCAGCATAATAAATGTATTAATAATAATATATAATGATACAAATCTCCATAGATCATGAAAGTGTAAATGAACTCCTAATATCTATAAGTAATCTCAAGTGTATTGCTTTTTAGGGGAGAGAAAGCATCATATGAGTGTTTTTACATACCAACCATAGATCATCGATCCCTCGCATAATCTCCTAACTAGAGAATGGCCCTCCCTTCACATATGGGTAGATAATGATGGTGGGGGAATCTAGAGATGAAGTAGAACTTGTGTGCTATAAGATAACCAATAGATGATGTATATCATAAAACACCCATTCTAACATGAAATTGTATAAAAATGTAAACTAAATTAAATATATGAAATGATAATGTTTAACTATAAACACTACTTTGGCTAAAGTTTTCATATACTTATTGATCTCATGGATTATTCAATTTCATACACACTACTCAATCATATTACAATTTATTTGCATGTTAATGACACTAATTAATAAATTTGAATCCATCTCACTTACTTATTTAAAGTCATTAATATGAGATTAGTTTTATATATTTAAAAATACTAAAACTAAAAAATTCATAAATAGTATTCCCTAGAAGAATATAAATATGTGCCAAACAAGAAAATATCAAATACATTCATTTAGTCCATCAAATGCAATGTAATGAATTCAAAAAAATAATTTATTATTTCATAATTAATAAATTTCAAAATAGTCATAAATAAAATCATACCATCTGAGTAAGGAATATATTTAGACATCAAGTTATCGAATATTAACATGTAACTCTAAATCTTATGTTATTTTTCCATAGAATAAAATTTACTATCTTATTATTTTGTCTTGGTAAAAATGGTACATTAATAAGCTTATTCAATTACTAACAAAAATACTATGAATTTTGATTAAATATCAATAACTTATAATTTAATTCTTCTTCAAACCATTAACATATAACAAAATCACACATGTTTATTTACTAGAATAGATGTCTTAAGTATTGAATGGAATGTATATATCTATATATGGTATACCCCATTTTGATTTGTAGTTCTATCATAAAATCACAATAACTCCATATATTCATACATGCATTCAATTACTCAGTTCTCTCTCTCTCTCTCTCTCTCTCTCTCTCTCTCTCTATATATATATATATATATATATATATATATATATATATATATATATATAACTCAATTCTCTCTCTCCCTCTTTGTGTGTGTGTGTGTGTGTGTGTGTGATTTATCATTTTAAATATACTTTGTATATGATATACCCTATATAGACAAAGTCTCTATCTATTTTCAAGAAGTATCATGTATATCTGCATAATTCAGACTTAACATTAGAAATAAATCCTTCAAATTATATTCAAACATTAAGTATGTAATTTAAATTGTGTTTTATATCCATATAACCAACAATCCATAATTTGCATATTAAATTTATACAATCCTATTTATAAACTTAACCATGTCTATAAATAATCAAATTCATTTAATCAGGATGATATTCTCCAAATACACATAGTCCTATTTATGGACACAACCAACTATAGGTAAATATAGTTAAAATTAAAGTGAATATTATTATATTTATAATCCTAATGATTGGATAAGTCTTTCTCACATCCATTTATATATAAAGATATACTAAACACTTTAGTATAAAATATGTATCCTTTTACTTCTATAGATTGCAGAAGTAATTTTATGTTTATTATAAATGTTAATAAACTCTAAAAAATCATGCAACAATATCTATATCATAGTATTTATTTATTATTTTCCCATTTCACTTAAATGAAGCGCTTTAATAATACTATAGTGAAATACCACTCAAACGATATATTTAATTTAAGTCTCATTTATTTTTAAAAAGACCATACAACATAAAACCCATAGTAAAAAAACTTAATGAATATCCATCAAGCTATAATCATGCTTTTACAGCTTAAATTTCATATTAATAGAGTTATAAGTTTATATAGGTGCATCATAACATATATTATATTCATATATATTATATTTTCATGTTAATCAATTCCTCGAGGATATATATGAATATTTGTGGATATGTATACACTTCTATATAAGCCATTTAAATGAAAAAACCATAATTATACTATACTTGATAAGAAAATGTTTTCTAGGAAATCTAAAATACCTAAATTTCAAGTTTATAAAACACATAGTTGTGCCATAGTCTATGCTTATAAAAATATAACCTAATAAAATATATAATCAATCCAATGAATGTAGATAAAAATAATGGCTTAAAACTACTTTATAAAATTTGAGTTTAAACCCCTAAATTCCTAGTCCTACCGTACTTGGATTATAACTTTAAATTTGAAACCCTAGGAAAAATTTAATGGGGTATATTTATTTTATTAGTTGAATATATTATTTAAGACCCTATTGGGTCTATGCTCAAAGAATATACTCAACTAATGAAACAACTATACCCAATTAAATTTTTCCTAGGGTTTCAAATTCATTTTAAATAAACACACATAATTTTTCTTCATTAAAACTTTGTATTTTATAAAATATGGTAAAGAGATCGAATCGAAGGTCATTTATACTAGGTTTTTATGTTATCATATATTGGTTTTGTTGAAGGTTGAGCCATCCATAGTACGAGGTATATAATCTTGGTTTTCAAAAATAAATTATAAATAAAAACCCTAAAGAAATATTTATAATAATTCATCGTTAATTTTTTATAATATATGCATTAATTTTAATAATGATACCAACCTATATTAGAGAAGATGTAAATGATATTATATGTAAGTTTTTCTCCAAATTACTCTAAACCTTCTCCTTCTCTTTCTTTGTTGTGTAACCCTAAAAACTTCTCTTCCCTAACTTTTATACATTTGCATTCATGTTTTCATGCTAATTGAACCTCCCTACTATCAATTCCTTAACTATGCTCATAATGATCTCAATAAGAAGTGATTATATGGAAACCAATGACATTCAAACTAGTAAAAAATCATCCTTCTATCATGAAAAATAAATACTATATGCTTTGGCATAATAGATCAATAATTTAAGTCAACTCCACTAAATAAACCCTAAACTCTCAAACATTCATCTTAAAATAATGACAATTCTTCCAATCTTTATGCATATCATATTTAATTCATAAAAACACTAATCACTATGATTATTAAAAAATAAAACAAATTTCTGAAATTTCCTCAAAATAATACAATTTACATAATAATATTAGCAATGACTAAGCACAAAGACTCACCAATAATCATTAATTAATATCATTATTGTTATAAGTAAGAATTTTTAAAATATTATAAGATGGACTAAACACAATGATTACACCTGATTACATTATAACCATGCCTTATTACATAGTAAATCTAATTGTCATTTATCACACAATGCCATTAAATTCCCTAGGAATGTATTGAGACTTTGATAATTTCAAAGATAATCAAACATATATCAAAAGTTTTTAGCAAGAACACACAATGAATATTATAAATCATAATTGAAGGAAATCATTATCAGGAGAAGCAAGTTAATTCAGAAAACATGATAAGATAATAGTATGGATGCAACCCAATCATATTCAAATGCAAAAACACACAACCACATAGAAACCATCAACACAACTAAAATAAACTATTAACTACTAGATCAAGAAATGAATAAAAAAACATATTCTAACTAATTTGGTGTGAGTGGGTTCATAGTATTCAAATTTTCATCCCCTAATGCCTCCATCTGTGCCACCCTTTCTGATGATACCCTCCCTCGATCAAAATTGTAGGGGTGGATCTATCCTGCATCCATGTCACAAAATAAAGGTAGTTATCCTGACATAATATATTATTCATAATATGCTAATATAATAAACTAAACAAACATGATCATATTGCATATAATATACAAATATAGATAACTCCATACTTAATATTCATGTAAATTAAGATACATATAACTATCCATAGATCAACATATGAAATGTAGCTTAACCAAAATAGTAAGTGATGAAAAAATCACCATAGAATCAACAAAATAATAGGTTATTAGGTCCAAAGAGAAATTAGGATGTGATAGATCTCTTAAATTAAATTTATTCTTGTAATTTAAATCTATTATGTAACGAGGAGAAATCTATATTTATTCACTCTATCATGATTATTTGTTTTCTTTATTCAGATTAGACTGAGTTTCTACCAACCTAACTTTAATTCTAATCGTAAATGTTGTACATAATTGTGTTTGTTATTATTACTTTAAATAAAGGGAACATCACCTTTAAATATAAGAGAGACTCTGGTGTCATAAAATATAGTGAAATCATTATTTATTTCCATATACCAAATATCTCACCAATAGTATTTGGTCCCCACTATGGGGCACATTATATAACTTTCATGATACATGTTATTTTCCAATTGTAGTCATTTGGATGAATATTCCTTGAAATATAAACCCCAGTTATTCAATCAAATCTTGATTGGACATGAGCTACACAGTTATATAATTTTGTTGATCTATGGCAGTTTACTTAGAACCACTAAGTAGATAATCTTTACTTCCAAATAGACACAAACATATTAGATGAAGAGGAGAAATGATTTAATTTTGGTCAAATGTTAGTCATGATTATTGATGACATAATAATAGTTAGATCTACTTAAAACTTTTCAGCATCCTAGCTGATAAAAGATATACAAGGTTTGTAAATAAGAGAGGAATCTCTAATGAATTCTTTGAATTTTAAGAACAATATAACTTCAAATTTTAACAAAAAAAAATAAAAGAATTAAATTTTTTGAATATAACCTTTCTCTACCTCAAGTACTCATTTCCAGAGTATTCATAGACATAAATATGGTTGTCCTTGTACATTGGGGTGCTTGTATAGGTTGAGTATCTTTAGGCATTCAAATACATGAACTACCAAAAGGGTTCAAGGAATAATTTCCCTAAATTCACTGGACATAGGAGATAACATCCCAATGAGTGTATCAAATATTTATTTTTTGAATGCAACTTCTAACATCTTTAATGTTGGACATGAGGATGTATCAATTAAACTATTCATATAAACTTTGGTCGAATGGGCCACATTGTGGTTCCATAATTTACCCATTGCTTCCATCCTAGAATAGAAACTGATGAGAGACAAATATAATAAGAGGTTATATCCTACCTAAGATGGTCATTTTATTTTGGCATAGTTGTCTATAAAAAAACCCCATCCCATGAGGATTTTCCCTTAATAATAAAAGTTTTCCTCAAATAGGATTTGAACCTCATAGTTCACTTTAATAAGTTGGTACACAAAATTCCTATAGCTTGGATGCCCATAGTACAAAATCAAAAATTTATTATTTATTAATACTCAAGTACCTAAAGAAAGTTTATTTTTGAAAAGAAATCATATAGCAACATTGGATAAAGTGAAAACCCAATCCACTAAAATATAATATGATATGATCATGGATGGAAATATGAACAAAGAATCCATCTAAATAAAAAACACAATCTAGATGATCGTCTTGTTTAGAAATTAGCAAATGACATTTTAATTTTGAGCAAATAGATTTTCTAATCTCAAAATGCTTGATATAAAGATATACCTAGGAGGCCTTTTATTTTGTATCATGGAAATATCTGACCTCGATTACCTTCTTCAACTCCTCAAGTTGCTATTGAGGAAGCTCTATTTGTTATTCATTACTCTTATATTTCTCAAGCCACTGATGATCATGATGTTTTAAATTACCTAGAAATGGAAAGAATGTTGCGAATCTAGACAATCAAAAAATCACATGAAGAAGGTATTTTGGGCACATCTAATCCCAAAATTTTAGATCTGAATAGAAACTCCATTGTGAGTAACTTTTAGTATAAACCTAAAGGTGATGATTATGACAAAAATGTTAAGGATATGAATAGTGATTCTTATGTTGTGTTCACTCAATATCATAATTAAATGATGAAATATTCATAAAATAATAGAAAAATTTATAAACCAAAAGCCAAAGTAATTCCTAAAGCTATGATAGGTCCTAAATTTACTCTCAACAAAGGTACCCCATTGTCAAATTCCTTAAAAGATAAATAACTAAAATAAACTTGTAGTTAAAATATGTCTTGTTTGATTTCAATTAAAGAAAACTCAATTCTTAGTTTGATATAATTGATCACATGAATAAAACTAAGGTTCAAATTTCTCAAACTAAATATTTCATAAATAATCTTGAATAACTAGTCATATTGGTAATGTTTATCAAAGGAATAGTTCCTAGTACCAATATCAATGGATCACACATCAGGGTGGTTGATTTTGATTTGCATAAAAATTTAGTATTCATCACCCTAGTAAATGATAGGCCTATGCCTTTTTATGTATCTCTTTTCATGGTTGTTATACTCTAGAAAACTATATAATTGATATAGGGGCTTCTAACAATGTCATGTCAGTGAAAGTAGCCCATCTATTGGTGATAACCTATACAATGACTTTTAGATGTTGCTTTAATATGGAATCTAAGCATGTTACATTGATAGAATAGATAAAGATGCATAGGTTGTTCTATCTCCCTTTACACAAAATAGGATAAAGATGACTATTTGTGGTCAGCATTCCTCCCAATTACATAATGTTGTTGAGTAGGTCCTTCAACAAAGATCTTGGGGGATAAATCAAACTCAATTTGACTCAACTGGTAATCATAGTTAAAGGTGTTAATGAAAGGCTAATCTTAGAGCCAATATCCAAAATCCTAGTGCATAAATATAATGATCCAAGAGAAGATATATCATTTGAAGAAACTGGACTTAGAACTTATATGATGATGTTATAAAAAGACCTCAAACTCTATAAACTAATAGAATGTGATTATAATGATGTTGGGACTCTATAATTTGATGAGAGTTTATCAACCAATGGTTTAGGAGTTGGTATGTTGTTAATATCTCCATGTAAATAAACTTTTCCTTTCTCATAGAAAATCCAATTTGAATGTCCAAGCAATATTGTTGAATACAAGGCTTTTTGTACTAGGATTACAAGTAGTATAATAAATGGGTATTCAAAACCTCCATGCTCAAGATACTATTGAACTAATCATTAAACAAGTGTAAGGTCAATACCAAGTCAAAAATGATAGGCTCAAACATTATTTATAAAAAAATTGAATTATATTGTGGCATTTTATGATTTCCCTATAAATTTCATTCCCAGAGAACAAAATTCAAAAGTATATGTGTTATCCATCTATGTTTCCTAGACGATTCGTCTATAAAACATTGACTAGGATTGATATGTTATTTAAATGGTATACCATCCCAATGTGACAAATAATGTTTAACCTTGGAAAGTTTTCAATAATGATGAACAAATTATTTCCTTCTTGGAGCAAAAATATATAGGTATGTTAAACAAATAATATACCAAAATGTGTCATTTATTTTGAATTAATGTTTGAAAAACATGATAGGTATGTTAAACAAAAAATTGTATAACACCCTCAAGGATCTCCTAAATATGATAAAGTGAACATCAAAACTGAGGAAGAACAAAGGTATGTGAATATCATAAAATGATGTTCCAAATAAGAATGTAGAACCTTCATTAATCTCTGTAAATTCTAAAAAGATGTGTTTATTAGGAGTTATGTAGACCTGAAATGCTTCCAAACAAAAAACATGTAGCACGACATTCCACTGAAGCCTAGTATTAACCCATTTAGGAATAAAATGAGGCATTATAATCATAAGATGAATGGAACCATCTATGAAAAAATTAAAAATATGGTTACACACTATACTTATATTTCAATTTCTACATACAACTTAGGTTTCCAACAACATACATGTTTGGAATAAGAACGGATAAGTTAGGATTTATGTGTATTTACACAATTTTAATAAATCCTCACTCAATAATAATTATCCCTTGCCAATCATGGATAAAATCCTACATGCCATTAAAATATCTGAAATGATGTCAATGTTGGATGGCTTCTTTGGTTTTAATCAAGTAGAATTAGGCATGAAAAACAAATTTAAGACAACATTCACTACCCCTTAGGGAACATTCACCTATAGAAGAATGCCTTTTGGCCTCATCAATGCAAGAGAATTTTTTTAAAGGGTGATAGAATTTTCATTTAGTGACATAAAAAAACAAAATCATAGTCACTCACCTAGATGATATAATAGTATTCTTAAAAAGAGGGAAGATCATTTTGAGCAACTAAATAAGGTTTTTTAAAGATGTCATTCTCATGAAATTTACTTGAATCCAAAGAACTACATTTTTATGATAATTAAAGGCAATATCTTAGGTCATATGGTATATAAATAAGGTATAAGATCAATCCAAAAGGGTGAATGTTATTCAATAATTATCCTTGGCATCCAATAAACTTGGTACTCAGTGATTATTTGGTAAAGTTTATTTCCTCAGAAGATATGTTTTAGAATTTATCGAACTAACCAAGCATGTCAGGCAAAAGATGAGTGGAAAATATTATTTTATATGGAGTAATGATGGGTAGAAATAATTTAATGAAATAAAAGAATTTATCTCCATAGCACTAGTTTTGACATGTCCACATTTCAAAAAAAAATTCACCGCTTATTATTACTCCTTTGATTATACTCTATCAGCTATCATAGTATAGAAAATAATGAAGGATATGAGTCCTCTGTCAATTTAATAAGTTTTTTATTGAAATATAATGACCTAAAATGTTTTATAATATAAAAACATTCATATTCCATGCTAAAATCCATAAATCATTTCAAGTTCAAAATTCTAAACTCTCATACAATCTTCATAGTTCTAGCTTCATCAGTAAAATCAAATCTCACTTAGCAAGAACTTGGGTTAAAGAGAGGTGGTTGGATCACTAAGGTAAAAGAATATTATCTACAAATCAAAACTAAAAATTTGTTAAGAGGACAAGGCCTATTCTAATTGATTGCTAAAAGTGTTGATTCTCAGAGAAATGAAAACAAAGGCTGCCATTTGTTGTTATTATTGATTCCTTTGAAGAATGGTACTTAGATATAGAATTTTTCTTATACTGTGGAGAATATATGACTCTCTTGAATCCAAAGTAGAGAAGGACTTGTAAATTAAAATAAACTAGATATGTGATTTAGGATAATACACTATATAAACTATCTTTTGATGGCACCTTTATGAGTTGCATAAATATATAATAGCAAAATAAGATATTGGAGGCTTTTTGTGACAAAGCCTATAGAATATATTTTTCATCCCCAGTCACTACATTCAAAATTATATAGGCTCATTATTATTGGACCACACTATTCAAATATGCACATGAATGATTTTTTAAATGTGAATTTTGTCAAGATTTGGTTAAGAGGTCAAATCTTCCCACTTTACCAAGCTCAAACAAGTAATCATAAAATAATTGTTTCAACAATTGGTTTGGACTCCATGGTACTTTAAATAATCATTATAGTGTTTTGGAAACTTGTTTTTTAACCATTATTAACTAATTTTAAAAATGTTTAGAATATATTCTAGTAAGGTCTACCACTTTCAAAGTTGTGTAAATTTTTTAAAGAAAACATCATATCCAAATTCAGTTACCTATAGAAGATAATAATAGAAAATGCTTCTAATTTTTCCTATGAATAATTAATCTTTTCTGGTTATGGAGATGGAATCTGTCTATCACATTATTCAAATTACTACCCTTATGGTAAGGTTTAGGCTGAGTCTAGTAACAATAATTTGATGATCATTTTTTGCAAGTTAGTCAATGAAAATAAAAGAATTTGTATAAAAAGTTACATGATGCATTATGGGCTGATAGGATTACTCCTAAGAGAGTAACTGGAATGTCCCATTTTCATCTATTATATGGGAGGGATATTTAAATTACCATTTTGTGGAATATATGGTTTGAAAAGTAGCTTAGGCTATTCAAGGTGAACAGTTCAGAAACACAATAGAGAAAATATTAATATCCCTAGCTAAGATAGGAGAAGAACAAGTAACCATGGTTGACATAATCACATTTGATCAAGTGAATTTAAAATAACTATTGTACAAAAATGTTTGATAATATGATTTATAAATTGGTGACATGGTCTTAATTTGGGATAAAATAAGAGAGCCAAGGGGAAGTCATAATAAATTTGACTATCTATGGATGGGACCATTCAAAATTTGACAATTTTATGGAAAAAATACATACTATCTATCTTACATCAATGGTAATCACCTCATACTACTCTACATTCGGAAATACCTAAAGTTTTTTAACAATGATTGTAGGTTATCCACTACAATTACCCTTCTGATAGTGTGTTTCCCTTTTATTTATGTGTTTCTATTTCAATTACATGTTTCCATTTTAGTCATATGTTTCCATTCTAGTTGTGTGTTTCCATTTTAGTCATGGGTTTCCATTTTAGTTTTATATTCTATTTTAATTATGTGTTTCTTTTAAGGTTGTGTGTTTCCTTTTTCATCAATCTTCAAGTTGACACTACAACCCAATGGATAAGGCACTTGTTTACTAAAAACCCAGAGTTTTGGAGAATCATTCCATGCCTTCTTCTAAAGTCATGTTCCCAGCCTCAGACAACTATTATTTGGTAAAAAATTCTAGTATGAAATATATAACAAATTATAAAAATTATTAACTGTAATTTTCTTTAAAAAATATTGCATCCATAAAAATATGAAATCCATAGTCAGACTACCAGGCCTTGAGTTATCCAAGGATGCATAATGCGATATTCACTAGATTTTTGCCCTCATGTCCTAAGGGACCATTAGCAACACCTCTATTCACTCAATTATGTGGGGATGTAAAATGAAACATTCACTACACTTGTATCCACATATCCTTGACGAATGCTTGATTGGACCTTCAGGGCATTAGTTGTGTGGACATGTGAGACACAATGAACATTTCATCAAAATCTATGCATTTTAATGGGACCCTCGACCAAACCATTTGTCCTCACCCTATGCACATACATGGGGATTGAGGATCTATAGGGGGAGGAGAAGAAGTATTATATACTCATTCTTTAATCTTCCTCCCTCATTACTACTTTTCCCTTCTACCCGATAAGAAGGAAACTCTACCAATTTTTTTTAGAACTGCTTTGAGATTTATCTGACCAGTGACTCCCTCATCTCAATCTTGTTCTAAGGATCCTTTTTCTAAGATTTAAGATTACCTTATGTCCACCTCCATCCACTTCTTTCAACCAATCCATCATTTTATGCCTCCTAACTTAATATATATCCTTAAACTCACATACTAAGCAGTTATCAACCAATCTAAAGGTGCCAAGATGAAACTCAAACACATGGGGGTATAAACCATTATTGGTGCTATATTGTAAAATACAAAAGATTTTTTCTTCTCATATTGACCACATGGACCTGACTAACTTCTACCAATGACTAAATAATTAATTTCCAACAATGGTGATCAAACACCTAATAAAGACCAGCCTTCCATAGGTAATTACCTTTCTCACTTTGATGCAATGTTTAGATTTAGTATTAACTTGTTTTAGATATTATAATTAATAGAATATGTAAATAAGTCAAAAATATGGAAAATTCATGGTGAAGATAGATGGAATGGAGATAAGCATTACATTAATAATCACCCTCCATGAGGATTTGGTTAGTAGCAACATAAGGTTAGAAGAGGCACATTAGAACAAAGACCCTACTAAGTGTTTGACCACTATCAAAAATTTCGAGTTAAAACATAAAAGGGAGAATTTGTCTAAGGTTCAAAAGACCTTATAAAAAGTAGATTTAAAATAAGAACTAATAGATATGACTACCCTACTAGATCATATAGTAAGTAATGAAGACACTAGACCTTTCCATTATTGGATGGTCATTCTAATGCAAATCATTTATCATGGAAAGTAACTTGTGGATTGCGGTGAATTGATCAGTGATTCCCTACATGGTCACTTGTTGTTGTGAAAACATTAAGGTATTTTTTCATGACATCATATTTGGTATACTCCTTGGCCTCCCAAATGGTATACTCAAGGTTGTCTCAGGATGGAACTATCACATTATTAACACAAGAATTTGATTATTTTCCACATATCACACTACAACAAAGGAACATACATTATACTAAGGTTAATGATGAATTCACAATAAGATTACTGTAGTTACTTAAAGAAGAATTGTGGATGAAGATATATACTGGAGCAACAAAATTGGTCAACCATTATTAAAGGCACTATATTCAATTCAAAAAAAAAACACACATTAGAATTGGAGGTTATGAACTGAATCCCTTAACACACCCAAGGTTGTCTAATGAAAATATCATCCTCATTGAAATTTTTATGTAATTTCCATCCAATCCCAAATAATTTAGAGATAAACATGTGCTCAAAATTTCATTCACATTTGCATTAGGCCATTTCATCTATATGTCTACTATAAATTATAATGAAATGTAACTAGCTATCTTCAAGTTCACTCTCTGAACTCATGCTACCAAAGACTCTATGGATTCCAATAAGTATGTGAATCAAAATCTATTTATGGGGTCTACATATGATCATAAACATCTTCTTGAAGACTACTAGCTTGATTATGCAAATGAATTTGAGGTGATCTTAAGAGACTGGATTCATATGAACATAGATCTAATTAAGGTATTTATAGATGAGTGGGTTACTGATGAGATCATAAATGCCAAAATGGATATCCTTGATCCAAAATATGCAATCATAGAATTAAATTCACCTTTGCTAACTATCAATTGGTCAATCAGATAATTAGTTCACTTACAATGGAAGATCCAAAGAGTATTGACTTGAGAAAAGAAATGGTTGGATAAAAAACTTTATATACAAACTATAGGTGACGCAAAGATCAAAAAAAATTTAGCTCCCCTAAATCAAGATCCTCCCATTCTTAGGAAAATTAGTTTTAAAGTGATAATTGAATCTTTAGGGTCCTCTATCTAAATTTATGGTGGATATGAGGATCCTAATCCCAAGAAATAATTGAGAAATTAATGTGAATAAAATATAGTAGTGGGTAAAATTAAGCAATCCAATAAATTAGTAAGGCCACGATCTTTAATTAAACCCTTGGGTGATTCTAACTTGCTCATTTCAAATACCACAAAATAATAGAGTAAATTTTAGTGGTGAATATTCGTTAATTCATAAATATTAAATTTTAAGTATTTTGAATTTGGTGATTTTTAGGGTGCAACATATGACCCCTTTCACCTAAAATTTTTGGGTGCCATTTTTTTGAGGGGGCAGCTTAGCAACAATTTACTATAACTATGGGGTTATCCATGTAATTCACCATCTATATTTAATATATATGTTCCTAGAGGTTTCATTTCATTAACTTACCATTGGCGTATATTATTTTATAGGATTACCAAGATAGAGAATGGAGACCACACTCTATTGCTGGACTACTTTTAGCACCATAACCTATGCCAGCATAATGTCGCATAATGTAAAATGGATGTCATGTAGCATATTGTCACATGGTGGTAGTTTACCATGTAATGAAAACCTACCAAGTGATGCTAATATATTGCATAATGATAATCTATCATGCGATAGCATCATGCCATACAATGGTAATATGCCACCTAGTAGTGATGCATTATGTGATGGCAACTTGTCACTGGATTGCCATATCCTATATGATGGCACTCTATCACCTAAAGTGAGGTGTCACATGACTAAAACATGGCATCTGATAGTGTTTCATCATGTGAAAAATCTATATGGTATAATTTTAACCTACCACCTAATAGAAAAAATGAGGCTAGCAAAAATAAACTACTCGATAACACAACATGAGAATTAGGTGGTACTAGCAAGGATAAAACACCATAGGAAATACAATAAAATTCCAATATCATGTTGCATTTTATAAATCTAGGAAAAATAACTATGCAAACTACAAACACTTCAAATACAGGTAATTCTAACTCTTTTTAAAAAACCAGTTAATTTTTTTCAATGTAGAAATCGACATGGATATTGAGACTATTTCATTAGAAAGAATTAATCCCTATAGATACTTAACACTTAAAAAATTTATTGATGAGATACCACCCCTATAAGACAAACCTTTGGGCACTTCATTAAGACATACTCCTCTAGAGGGAAATGCAGTTCTTTTCAGACACAAATTTTGTTGAAAATTACATTCAAAAAAGTAGATGGAGGAAGAGATGTACATGGATAATAGGAAGGTATTTTAATATTTATTGGGCTAAAAAATATCCATTTATATAACTTGTAGAGCAAAAAAATGGTAATGAGCCTCCCACAGAATGTGAATGTACAATTGCAGTTGGAAACTTGGAAAAGAATGTAGAATACAACTTAAATTGGACACAATAGAGAAAATTATGACACAATATATATCAGCAAAGCACCTAGATGGAAAAATAATAAAAAAACATAGATGGAAAAATAGATAATAATGAATGCATTTCAGATATGCACATGAATATGAAAATGATCATAAATGACAAAAACATCTTATTGAGAAATGGGGAACTATAAAAATACAATTTGGAAAAGTTATACAGTCCAATCTTAGGGAAAAATATGTATAGTTCTCTACTATTTTACACATTAAAAAAAAGGGAAGACCCATTTTTTATTTTAGTGATTACATAACATTGTTTCAACATAATGATTTTTTTAGATATTCCATAGTCACATTGGTTAGATAATAGTGCTTTGAAAATGAAAAAATCTCTAGCCGTTATTGAGATAGAAGATTTTAAAGAAAGTATTAAGAGATCATTGTTTATCTCTCTGTCCATCGATGAGGTCATTGCAATTGATAAAAAAATATGGGTTTACATGCATGTGTATACCATGTAAAACTATTTAAGGCAATATCATCTTTTAGCTTTCCATAGAATGGTAGAAAATTGTAATGCAAAAAACCTCCATAAATTAGTTTTAGCCAATTTAAGAGAGAGACTTGGGATGGATGCTTATGCCATAGCTACAAAGTTGGTCTTTATTGTAGCTAAAGGTGCATCAGTGATGTAGGGGCATAAAAAGAGTTTTTGTGTTTGCTTGCAAAAAATAGTTTCTCTATTTATGATTCCAATGCATTATATGAGACATAGGATGAGTATTTCTTAGATAATTGTTAGAACATTTATTAATTTCACAAAAGTGGAAGAGCTTATTCATGACTTGCATGCGTACATGTCAAGCATCCTAAAAAGATTCATGGAGTTCCAAAAAATTTCAATTTGGGTAATATATGTTAAAAGGTACTTAAAGATGTGGAAACTAGATGGATTTCCAAGTATGAACCTACCTATATAATTTTTTAGGAATATCCATCTTTGATAGGGTTTATGTATAAATATTGTAGGGAAGTTGATAAAGAAAAAGATTTTTTGTGTTGTTTAATATATTTAGAAACTGTACTCACATTATGTAGTATTTTGCCAATGTTGGAGTAAATCAACTATTTAATGAAACATGCCCAAGAGAAGATGTATCTATATTGTTGACTTCATATGTTTGAAAAAATGTGTATGTCAATGTTTAGATAAATTGTACACATTGAATGAAAGCTTTCACGAAAATATTTTTATAACTTGGAAAATTTTCATTGATTTTTACAATTTGAAGAGTTATTTGAAATTCAATATACATGATGATCTTTGTGTCATGGTAAATGGAATTAAGATCCCAATTCACACATGCTCTATAAGAATCAAAGTTGTGGGAGCTGAGCCTGAAGATGTACCTATGACATGTTTGCTATATGAATCTATTTTGTCTAAAACAAGAACTAAGTTGAGCAAAATCTCACAAAGTTGATCTACTGAGATATAAAATGTTTTCAAAAGGATGAGTTGTTCGAGGGTATGGGAGTTGTGAATCCCATTTTTTAGAATTGTGTTAACAGTGAGGAACATATTAGCACATTATTTCACAAATACATGGGTACAATTGTTATGTATTTATATAGATATTTAGATGTGAATGGAGTTCAAATTAATGGTATTTTAAATAATTAATTACTTACATCTCAATCAACATAGTTTGGGATTATAATGATGGATCAATTTTAGTGTTTTAGTGACCCAACAAAAAATTGTACCATTACTCATCTATGGAAACAAGTTTATCCACGTAGAATTTCATGAAAAAGAATTAGTGAATATATAAGATTATATGAACTTGATCAAACAATGATTTTGGGTTCTATGGAAGATGATAGAGTGTTTAGTGCATTATACTTCATGAAGTCAAAACATAGAAACAAATTCGATAAAAATCTAGAGACTTGCTTGAGACTATATGTTTCATGTTTTTTTTTTTTAAATTTCCATATGATAGAGCATTGAAAACATGGAGTTATTTATTGGAAATAAGAGGCATGACTAATACATCTACCAATACAAAGGAAGAGAATATCGAGACTGAATACAACATTGGTATGGTAGATGCGAATTACACTTATGATGAACAAGTTTCTTAAGGATTGTTTCAACTACCCAAATTTTTGTTTGATAAGTACGACAATTATTTTTTTCTAAAATATTTATTATTCTTTCATATTAACACTTTAAATTCTTTAATCTATTTCTTGGATGTTACCTTCTCGAATATTATTTAATACATTAGAATTAATAAATTTTTCCCTATTAAAATTATGTATTTCAAAGAGTACTTTATCTTTGCAATGCATGTCATTCATTAACAATCATAATTTTCATCAATATTTTATAGGGTATGACAATATCGAGACTGCATACAACACTGTCATGGTAGATGCAAACTAATCTTACGATGGGTAAGCTTCTCATAAATTGTTTTTGCTACCAAGCTTGTAGTTTGATAAGTATAGCAATTATTGTTTTCTAAAATATTTCTTATTGAATATTATTCAAATACATTAGATTCTAAAATCTATTACCTAGATTTTACAATCCTGAATATTATTCAATACCTTAAATTTTATAATTTTGAATAGTATTTTATCTTTGCAATTCATCTCATTCATCATGTAGAAATCATAATTCTCATTAACACTATACAGAGCATGAGTCTTATGTCTAGACATGCATGGTTCACCAATGTTTACATTAGTACCATTACACAAATATATAGCTATAATAGTATATAGCACTAATGATGCATTCAATAGTATAACTAGAGAAATATAATTCCATAGAATATTTACTCTACCATTAAAATATTCAAATACAATAACTACTAGAAATATTTTACCTATAGTTATATCCATGCATTCAAAATCTACAACTAGTATATATCAACTACTAGAAAATTAAATACATCCATAAAATATTTACTCTACTTTTTCTCCTACCAATGCCTTCAATATTATAACTACTAGAATAATATAAATCCATAGAATACTGATTATACCATAGGTTATTTTTCCTACTACTACAACTATAAATATTTTTCTTGTGGTTGGGTTCACATATTTTGAAATTGCACCACAATCATTGCATTCAATGCTACATACAACTACCAGATCAGTTTAATAATAAATTCAAGGCTACAATTACTATAACATTACAACCATTCATTCAAACCATAACATCCATAGAACATTAAACTTGACCACTAATATATTTCATCTACTAGACCATTAAAACCACCCATAGAATATTTACTCAACTTTTTCTCTATAGATTATATAAAAAATTCATTCAAGGATACAACTACTAGAACATTATATCTAGTCATTCAAACCATAAAACCATAACATCCATAGAAAATTAAACTTGACCACTAGTATATTTCAACTACAAGAACATTAAAACCATCCATAGAATATTTACTCTACTTTTTCTTCATAAAATATATAAAAAATGTATTCAAGGCTACAACTACTAGAACATTATAGCCATTCATTCAAGCCATAAAACCATAATATCCATAGAACATTAAACTTGACCAATAGTGTATCCTACCAATTAGAACATTACAACCATCCATACAGTAGTTACTCCACTTTTTCTTCATCAAATATATAGAATTGACCACTACATTTTATATATATATATATATATATATATATATAATATTATAATTATATAGCTAAGATTATTTATAAAAATTGTAAAACATCATTTAATAAATCAAGTGTTTTTCAAATAAACATGATATAAACTATTTTAAATAATATAAACTATCATTGTCAACAATATAAACTTAGACAAATCATTGTTTTTGTGATTCAAACTCTCTTCCCACTAGTTTATTACCATCTCCATCCATGGAAATCTCTCTATCTAGACCTTCATGTGAATCCTCCGTTATCACTCCCTCCTTATGAAGATCCTCTATAGTAGAATCTATTTGTGTAAGAATCACCTTCTCCTCATTCACTACATATCCTATTAAAAAAATGGTAGGATCCAAATCTATTTTATGCTTTGATAAAATGTTTGGATCTATACCATAATCTTTAGTTATCTTCTTCAATGTGTTGTTATATTTATTTAACAGAACTAGATTTTCCTTCAATGCAATTATTGAGGAGATACTTTGGTGAGGATTTTTCAAATGCACATTAAGAATATGTTCTTATTGCTTCAAATTTTCATATTTTTCCTACAAATGAAAAATAATATATGTGTCATGAACATATATACGTATTATAATAATCAAAATACACATTACAGATAAAGAAAACTTACCACCTCTTTATCCTTCTCTGCTTGGGCAATGGTAACAAGGTTGATATCTTTATCCCATTTATTGAAATATGTTTGGGATTCTCCATTTACATTTTCTAACCTATTTATCATAATATCTAAAATCCTATCATTATAAACACTATCCACAAAGATCGATCTAGATTGCACTTGTTGGAATAAAGTGTCAATCTTCGAGGGTTCATTTTGAACAAGAGAAAATAAATTCACTCTTTGAGAGTGGTTATGATAATGAGTATTCATTTATTTAATAAGGGATTTTGAATTTATCTCCCATTAATTTTAAATCATTAAATTCACCAATAACACCATCCTTCAAATTTAGAAGCAAATTTTTTGAAACTAGATTATCTAATGAAAAACTAGTGAGAGAATCCTTGGAAACATTAACATTATATGTGTGGGATGGGGAAGAGCTAGCTAGGGAAGAGGGATCCTTCATAGGATCTTGTAAATTAGGATCTTTAATAAATTGATGTGGATTGAATCCACCAACAATTGAGAGTCCATTTTCAATGTCAAAAAACTCCTCATCCAGATCAATCTACTATAAACATGTAAGATCGTCTACATTTGAAAGGCCACCAATAGAAAAAATTGAGATATAATAAATCTAAATCATGCCTCAAATTTATATAGGGATCGAGATGTTATTCCCTCTTCTCTAAATCTAGATGGGTGGTGGGGATGGTGGCATACTCTGAGATTTCATCATAGATGTGGGGTGGACTACAAAAAATAATTTATTCACAATGACACAAAAAGTAACTTCAAAAACATAAAATGAAATTAAACTTAGAATCTCTTGATTTTATTATCTATAGGGGTGACTACATCACCCATTATGATAATCCTTGTCAGAGTTGTCTCTTTCCCTCTTAGTTTCCTTGTAGTGGTTGGTTCTTGCCGTCTCAATGTGCTTGTGGGAGACACATTAGTGGTTTTAGAAGTGGCTGTAAAATGAGTAATTTATGTAGTTAATTAACTAGAAAATTCTGACAAACTTTAAATAAATAAAAAGTTGTAATAGAAAACATTGATGGTTTTGTGTGGAACAATCCTCAATAGCAATGATACTAGAGTCAACTGCAAAAACAAAAATAAAAAAATATGAATATTATTTTTTTCCATTTAATAAAACAAGAAAAATACATTATAATAAATTTGGGGGAACTTGGAAGTGGAGACCAAACATAAATATTTCTTGGGCATTTTGTAATTTGAAAGGAATTAAAGGAAGACTACGTGGACTAGGTATCCTCAGAGCCTTTTAGAGCATGCTGACCTCTATTTGCAGCCTATTTCCTTGTGTCATAGAAATGAACTCTTTCTTATATAAAATAGTAGGTGAAAAAATATTAAAATTTAATATATATATATATATATATATATATTTATATATATATATGTATATATATATATATATATATATGTATATATATATATATGTATATGTATATATATATATATATGTATATGTATATGTGTATATGTATATGTATATGTATGTATATATATATATATATATATATATATATATATATATATATATATATATATATATAAAGCAAAAAAATGAGACTTGGAAAAACTAAACTTACCTCCTATTCTTCAAGAGACAAAGCATTGTCTTTATTTTTTGAATGAAGGGTAGTAGGAGTAGAAACATTTTATATATCATATAAAGCCTCAATATACAAGGTTATAATTTAGTTAGAAGAGGAAATTCTGCAAGTGTCCTTTGAGAAAGTAAAATTTAATTATGCCCTAATCTTGGTAGAAATAATGATGTGCTAGTCACAAACAACATCCAAAAGAGAATGAAAAATATAGTAAATAGCCTAGAAAGGAATGTGTTATGGTCTTCCCCATAACACAATTCTTTCTTGAAAAAAATGGATAATAGATTATTTATATTTTTGACAGGCATCCCTGTTTGATTTTGACTAGATGAAATGAAAACATAAGGAACACATGTAATTGAATTATGATATAGAACAATTTATAATAAATAATTCAAGAATAGTTTATAAATGTCAATTACATTAATAAATTCAACACTTACCAGTAGGATCAATGGATAGTTTTTAGATCAATACCAAATAATTTATATCATCGTCAAATAACACCACCTTGGTGCTAATAGGACTTACATTACCGTTGGCCATTTCTAGCCCACATATGAAGCTCTTACTTGGTTTGATGAAACATTAGGTCAAATTTTTAGAAATGGATCTAGTAGTAGTGTTCAAGAATAAGCTTGTATAACAAAAGCTAAATGAAAAATATCTTGTTTAGCTAAGTCTTTTACTTGTTCATTCTTTTAGAGAACAAGTGAAAGGTGATTTCTTTGGGCCTATTTCAGTTTCATTTTTCTTTCTAGAAAATTATTCAAAAAATTTACCTAAAGGAATTATTTCTCCTTTAAGCTAAGTGTTCTCTCTTCAGGAGGTTTTTCTTAGTTTGTTTCATTCCATTATCCAAAATAATTTCAAAAAAACTGTTCTGAAATAATTTTCCAAGAAAAAGTATTGATAGATATCTTTTAAAGTGAAGTGGCCGAGACAATATTTTTGAAGGCTTTTCCTAGGAAAATTATCCAAAAAAAAACTTTGAAGGATCATATCAAGATTTTTTAAGGGATATTTCCCTTCGGTAATGTCATTTTCAAGAAATACAAAGGGCTCTTTCCCTTTGGGAAAGTTCATTTTCAAAAAATTTGAAGGCTACCTTACATTTGAAAATGGACCCTTTCACAAACTCGAAGGCTCCCTTTCAAAATTTTGAAAGACATTTTTATAAATTCTGAAGACATGAATTCCTTTGAACAAATTGTTCATTGGAAAATGATAAACAAAAGCTCATGAAAAAGAGCTCGAAAGGATGTCAAAGACAATGCCCAAAATGAAAGTCTAAATAATTTGATGATGGGCCCATAAACGTCAAGTTAGATCCCTTTCAAGTATCCATTGGCATTAATAGGATAAAAGGAGATGCACAACCTATAGACTCTCACTAACATAAATAACATAAATTAAAGAAAACTAATATCCTTAGATTTGTTTTCTATCTATAAGGAAGATCTAGTACAGGTTTCAAGGCAAGAGCTGGTAGGTGATGTTAATGGGGAGTCATCATACTTTGACATGGCCATCATCTCTAACAAATAGTTGACAAATGTAGAAGTAGCATGTCTCAGCTAGGCTTATATATGTAATAATTTCTTTACTCATACATAAGCATACAAGCGGAGGATGGCATGGAGATGAGAGATAAAGATCAAGCAATTAGAAAAGATAGGTTGGGAATTTAAGATGTTCATATACTTTTGCTTATTAGTGGACCATGACATCATCATCCTCAATGAGTTTTGTCTTTTAGTGCATTTCTCAACCAATGATATGGATAAAATACTATTGGAGCTAATGGTGATTATTTCTTTAGATAAGGATTAGTTCTAATTAATTCAAGTATGGGTGAGAATTCATGGAGGGTGGTTAGATCCTATTTATTGATTTCTATTTTCTCGCCTCCTCTCTATTAGTCTTACCATTTTCTATATATGTCTTAGTTATTTTAAATAGATGATATCCTCATTTTATAAGGAAGAACCCTATCAACATTTGTAAAAAATACATTTCAAAGCAATAAAGATTATTTTTACCTATCTCTTATCTAAAAATCATGTTTAACAAGCTTGTGCATGATGGCCTTCTGAAGAAGTGTTCTTCCATGACCCTTGTCCTTCCTTCTTACCTATTTTTAGGTATTTTTAGGTTAGTTACAGGTCTAAACTTAAGCTATTTCCACCATTAGTGGATGCTTGGTGTGAATTTCAAAATTCATCTCTACTTCATATATGGCTTAGTGAGCTTAGTTTATAAAACACTGATGCAAATTAACTAATTGTGAGGTTGTGTAAGCATAATTATCTTATGCTAAATTAGTGTTTATTTGATGCTTATGTGGGTAACTCTCTATTTGCTGCATTACATTTCTTAGTTTAGTTTTCCCTTTTTATGTTATCTTTATATCCCTTTTCCTTACTCAATAATAGGTTTTAGTTTGTGGGAACAGCTGTAGTGAAGCATCTGAGGATCTAGCCTCATTAAAAATACAAGAGGTTCATCCTCACTATAGGATACCCATAGCTTGGGGTTTCTCTAATTTTATAGCTAGGAGTGAGAGAGCTTAGAAAACTCTCCTATAAGGGTACAATTCCATGATACAATAGTTTCTAGCAGATTCTATGGGAATTTTTCAATAAATATTAGTCAAGGTCGATGTTGGTTTGATCAATTTTCAATGGTTGTATCTTTCCTCTTTCAGTATTTGGTGACTCCAAAGCACACTCATCAATCTAGTGGTATAACAATAACTATTTTTCATGCCAAAGGTGAATATAAGATCAAATTCTATAAGTATTCATTTTGATTTTATTGAATTACATTTAAAATTATAAAGAAGGTTAAGGTTCACCCATACTCACTCATATGTATGAAACTACTTTCCTAAACCAGTCATAAGGTATACCTATGTGAAAAGATCCTTGTTAACCCCTCTGGCTACCATGATTACGCAAAGAGATTTTATGGGATTCAATGGCCAATGTCCTTTAAATTTTCCACAACATAACCCTATGCCAGTATTAGCCCTCAATAGAGTCTGATATTTCACAAGAGACCAAGCTATAACTCCTACCGAACACTTCAAGAACATAGCCATATTGTGACATTATATATATATATATATATATATATATATATATATATATATATATATATATATATATATATATAATGTCACAATATAGCCATTAGGTTATTAGTTATATCTTTTAAGTGAAAGGCTTAAGACTGGTATAGAGGCCTAGCTCCCAACTTGATTCAATCATGGGATTAGTAGGGAACAACCTTATGCAAGAGGTTTGAAGATAAGAGTGACCATTTGTCACTAGCAGAGCATATTACCACAATCAAAAGATCCCCCCCATGAAGTCATGCAAGACTTCAACATAAGATTTCAAAAGACTTGGGATAGAATTCAAGTTGTTTTTAGACCATTCCCAAACCTTACCTTCTTATATTATTTAAAGTCTCTAAAAAATGATATAAAAGTAATGATCCAATCTATGTGAGGGGATATATATATAGATGCATATGAGGTGGCCATTAAAGCAAAAAATTGCTTGGTTTAGGTTGGCAAGCTTACTCCTAGACCCCTAATGCCTCTTTACTTTGAGATCAGACCACCTCCAATAGTTATCCCCTCACTTGATGTTATCCTTCAAAATCTAACTATTGATGTTATACCTTCACCAAATCAAGAGAAGGCCTCCATTAGTGGATCCAATGATTCTTAAGAGCAAAATAACTAATTAGAACTGAAGAGCATGCTCCAATCCTTAGGGAATGATGTGGTTAACATTGAGAAGCAGCAAGCTTATAGTAAGCCATATCAAGCTCCATATCTACCTTTATATTAGCCTTATCTAGTGAATAGGCCACCCTACAAAGGAGTTTTCCAAGGACATGGGTAGCCTAATTATGCTAGATAACACAATTATAATCCAAATGATGTAAGCCCTTTCAATTCTTTGGCTTCTATTCGAAACAATATGGCTCAAGAGGCTGAAGGGATAATGCCTTGGAATCAGTGTTTTATGAAATCCATTATCCCAACTAATGGTTCTAACTAGGATTTCAATGACTAATGGAAATAGGCTATTGTTTATGGGTACAATCAAGCTCTTATGGCTCAAATCATAGAGATCTCCATGATGGAAAATCTAGAGTAGTCTTCATAAGACCAAGGGCCTGATTAGTTACCAAACTAGCCAAATGTTACAATGGTCATTAGTGAACAAGAAGAGTGCTATGTACTCAATCAATAGGCTAGTTCTATCCAAGCATACATTCCAGTGGAAACTAATACAAGGTTTAAGAGAATGAATATAGATGGCAACTAGGATGCATTCAAAAATACTCCTATCATTACTCCTTCACTATCTAAGCCTAACAAGCTTGATGTCACTCCAAAGGTTTCAACACCTCCTTAAGGCCCATAGATTTAACAAGTAGTAGTAATAACTCTTAAGTATCAAGAAATAGTTATCAATACACCAATCAACATTATTGAGAAAATGAATAAATCCAATGTGATCGTACTAATGTCGGACATGCTTTCCATGCCCAGTCAAGTTGATATCCTAGATGAAGGCTTGTCCAAGATAAGTGTTACAAAAACTACAAGAAGAAAACCAAGAAAACAAATTGAGGTCCTCACTACTGCAACCCAAGGTCCTATAGAAGAAGGGTCAAGTAAGGTGGTCAATCCTCCTCCATTCTATATTTCGTTAATCATTGGTCAATCCTTGGTACATAATTGCTTGCTAGATAGTGGAACTATAACTTCAGTAATGCCAAAATGAATAACAGATGAGCTTGGTTTAAAGTATGAAACCCAATCCAAGGGATTTCTGCATCTTGATGAATCTTCCACTAAACCAACTAGTATTATCAAAGGTCTCATCCTGACCTTGCATGCTAGGCCTAGTGTTTCAGTGTCTCAAGATGTGTTTATTCTAGATGTGCATCCTCATTTTGCTCTATGCTAATCTAGAGATTTCAAAGTAAAGATAGGAGGCTATCTAATATCAAATTGGTTATACATGGCATTCAAAACTAGGTATGGGACTAAGGTATTAATCAATGCTAAACCCATGGCACACTTTCACATTGAGTCCCATCATCCAAATACAATAAACATCAACTACACTATCATTGATGAAAATGATTTTACAACTGGTTGAGAGATAAACACTTGTCCTAAAGAAATTCTAGATTTATTCTTGGATGAGATATGGGGGATAATAATTTCTCAACCCTTTAGATGATGTTGAAGAAAGAGACATGGGTGTCTATTTTCTACGTGAATAAAATCAACTCATGCCTTCCCTCACTGGACCTAAAGATGACTTCAATGATATGTGGAATTTTTTATTTGATGATTCAAGGAGCAAGAATGGAGTAGGCACAGGGGAAATGTTGGTTTCCCCTTTAGATGATAAGTATTTCTCTTCTTATAGGTTCTATTTAGTTTTTCTTTGAACATGATAGAATATGAAGGCCTAATCTATGGCCTTCAATAGGCTAGTAAAAAAAGAATCAAACAAGTACAAACATATGGGGAGAGTGATCTTATAGTAAACCAAGTTAAGGGCCTGAACATTATGAATAATCCTTTGATTAGGTGCTAAAAAAATAGGGTAGGGGACCTAATTAAATATTTCAAATCCCTTGACATTCAAGTTGTGCCAAGGAACCAAAATTAGCACACTTATAGGTTGGCAACCATGGGGGATCAGTTCAATATCCCAAGTAAGTTGAAAGAATTCAAGGTTTAGCCACACATCAAGGTGGTGGTGAGGTCATCGATGCCAAATAATGAGTCCCATTAGTAGGTTTATTTAAAATGACAAATAAATTGCTTATTTATTATAGCAAGAGGCCAAGTTCTCCTCTACCAACAAAGATAAGTTTTAACACCATTATGATGATCAAATCATTCAACTAAAATATAACAAGCTCCATAAAGGGTTGGTCACCCTTGAAGTCCCTTTTCATGAGGGAGACCGTATGAGGAAAGACAAGGCAATAATGGAAATTGATGGAGAAAACTATGAGAGAGTCATCATCTTTAAGGACAAGCTTCTCAAGCTTGGGAGGGTAAGCAATAAGGCTAAAATGCATGTTTTCATTGAACTTTGTAAAGAGTTTTTAGACATTTTTTCTTAGGATTATAGTTATTTGAAAGGATTTGATCCAAAGTCAGCCCATCATACTATAAATCTAGAGAATAATACTAAGCATGTGAAGCAAAACAATAGACCCATTAACCCCAAAATATAAGAGATTATGAGGAAAGAGCTAACCAAGTTGATTGAAACCAAGATTATCTTTCCCATCAAACACTCATCATGGGTAGCCAATTTCTTGGGTGTAAGGAAGAAGAATGATGAGATCTGATTGTGTGTTGACTTTAAAAATCCAAATAGGCTCTCCTTGAAGGACCATTACCCTCTATTATCCATGAAGTAGCTTCTCTAAATGGTTGTAGGTTCAAAAAACATTTCTCTTTTGAATGGGTACTTAGGATACAACCTAGTGTTGGTGAAGAAAAAGATCAATATAAGATTGCCTTCACCACCAAGTGGGGCACGTATGCTTATTAGAAAACACCTTTTGGATTTGAAAATATTGGGGCCACTTTTCAAAGTGCAATGGACATGGCTTTCCAAGGCTGCTAAATCAAATGGTATTGGTCTACTTGAATGACATCACGGTTTTCTCTAAGGATGCCAATGAGCACATGGACCACTTGACATTGATCTTTGAGAGATGTAGAGTGTTTGAGATCTCTTTGAATCCCAATAAATGTGTGTTTATTATGCATGAATTTAGGTTGCTGAGCCAGGTTATTTCAAAACAAGGATAAGCTATTGATCCTGATAGAATGAGTGCCATCTTGGCCTTATCCTTACACACGCATAAAAAGGGACTCCAAAGTTTCCCTAGGAAGATAATCTTTGTGAGGAGGTTTATACCCAATTTTGAAAAATTGGCCAAACCCATCATTACTATTTTTAATAAGAACCAAGTATTCACTTGGTCAAATGAAGGTAAATTACCATTCGAGGCTATCAAGCAAGCCATTACCTAATTACCCACACTCATGAACCCTGATTTCTCAAGATATTTCTTAATTTACGCCTCTACCAATATTTATAATATATCAGCTATGTTAATGGAAAAGAATGGTTAAGGAATTGAATAGCTAGTAGATTTTTTCAATCAAGGGATGGAAGGATATGAGGTGAGGTATACTTTTATAGAAAAACAAGTCCTTAAAAAAATAAGAATCCTTAAAAGGTTCAAGCCCATGCTCTCCAATAGCAAAATATACATTATTATGTCTCATCCTAGAGTGAGAGATTTATCTCTTAACAAATACTTGAACAAAAAGAAGACTGGTTAGATTACCATGATTATGGATCATGATGTAGAGATCAAGGTCACTAAGATAGTGAGAGGAAAAGGTTTGTGAGATCACATGATTGATGAACTTAATGAAAATAAAGAGGTTATTTTGGTAATAGAAGATAACTCACAAATAGATGCACTCCTACATCACACTAGTTGGCTCTAGGATATGACACATTTCTTGATGATAGGTGAGTGCCCACAAGGTATGAATAGAGAAAAGAAAAGGTATTTTATAATTTAGTCCATACCTTAAGAATTGTTTGGTGAAGTTGTATTCAGAAAGGACCTCAATGGAGTGCTCTTAAGATGTATGGATTATAACCAGGTGATGAACCTTGTGGAGCATTTCTATGATGGACCTGTGGGAGGCCATTTTGCTCCAAGGACCATAATAACAAATATAATGAGGGAAGATTATTACTAGCCCAACCTATTAAAAGATGCTTATGCATGGGTGAGAAAGTGTCAAAAGTGTGCTCTCTTTGTGGGTAAGCAAATATTGGCAACCCTTTCTCTCAACCCAATTCAGGTAGAGCAACCCTTCATGCAATGCGGGCTAGATTTCATAGGAATGATCAACCCTCCATCAAGTGCATGGCATAAGTAGCTTCTTAATTCAATTGAATACTTCACCAAGTGGGTGAAAGTAATTGCATTGAAAGGAGCTAATTAAAGTGCAATCTTAGCCTTCTATGATAGCATCATGACCAGGTTTGGTGTTCCATCCACTATCATTTCTGATAATGCACTAGCATTCCTTGATCTGAAAATGAGTGAATGGGCTCTTAAGAGGGGAATCTACTTCAACACCTCTTCAAAATATTATCCTCAAGTAAATGGACTAGCTAAGTCAACAAATGAAATATTACTAAGAATCATCAAGAGAATCATGAAAGAGAACTGAAAGACATGACACACTAAACTAAAGATAGACTTGTAAGTTAAACAAGTGCCTCCTAAAGATACCATTAGAATTTATCCATATGTTTTAGTATATGGAAGATAGGTCAACTTACCCTTTTCTCTGAGCTACCTGCATTAAAGCTTGCCCATCAGCTGGAGATGTTAGAAGATGAGCCCATGAATGTGAGATTGGCAAAACTCATGGAGCTTGAAGAAACAATAGACCTTGCAATGAAGACACTAGAATCACATCAAGCCTAAGTCAAGAAATCTTTTGAAAAGAGAACCATATCAAGGGACTTCAAAGAAGGGTATCTAGTCCTCAAATGGGATTCAAATAAGGTCAAGCCAAGAAATCATACCAAATTTCGTAGCTTGTGGAGTGGTCCTTATTTGATCCACGGATGTAAACAACATAATGATTTCCAACTAGCCCAACTAGATGGAGAGGTACCACCCATCTCAGTCAATGGGGTTCATCAAAAGCCTTGCTTTTAAAAGATATTGTGGCCATTATGTATATTGTAACTTTCTATAGCTTTTCATGGTTTCCTCTAAGTGCTTTGGGCACAATTCTATTTTTTTCTAGTTATCCTTATTGCTTGAAAGGGAAGTTCTTATTTAGTGAAAAAGTGAAATGAATCTATGACCAATGGATGGGTTTAATGAGGAAACATGGTATAAGTTCTCTTGCATTGACAGGCATGCAACCCCTATGAACTAACAAAGATGTCAGTGATTTTTGGCCCACATATGAAGCTCTTGCATGGTTTGATGAAACACTAGGTCAAAGGCTTAGAAAAAGATCTGGTAGCAGTGTTCAAGGATAAGCCTATAAACCTAAAGATAAATGAAAAATATATTATTGGGCTAAGTATTTTACTTGTTCATTCTTTTAGAGAACAAGTGAAAGGTGATTTCTTTTGGGCCTATTTTGGTTTAATTTTCCTTTTGAGAAAATTGTATGGATAATTTCCATGAAGGAATTCTATCTCCTTTTAGCTAAGTATTCCTTTCAGCTAGGTGTTCTCTCTTAATGAGTTTTGTCTCATTTTTTTCATTCAAGTGTCAAAAATTATTTATAAAAAATTGTTTGAAAACAATTATCCTGAATGAGGTCTTTCCTATGGGAGAAGGGTCAAGTCTTCGAAAAAATTGTTCCAAAAGAATTATTCCAAGTAAAAGTTTTGAAAGATATATTTTAAAGCAAAGTGGATGAGACAATTTATTTGAAGGATTTTCTTTGGGAAATGGTTCAAAACAAAAACTTTGAAGGATCATTTCAATATTTTTGAAGGGATCTCTCCCTTCGAGGAATTCTTTTTCAAGAATCCTGAAGTGCTCTTTCCCTTTGAGAAAGTTAATTTTCAAAAAATCTAAAGGGTACCTTACCTTTGAAAAGGGACCATTTAAACAACCTAAAGGGTACCTTACAAAATTCTGAAATGCATTTTTATAAATTTTGAGGACATGAATTCCTTTAGAAAAATTATTCATGAGAAATTGATAAACAAAAGCCAAAGAAAAAGACCCTGAAAGGATGTCAAAGACAATGTCTGAAATGAAAGTCCAATGAAATTTATGACTATCCTACAAGCATCAAGTTTGAGCCCTTACAATTAGTCAATGGCATTTAAAAGACCACAAGGAGATAAGTAAGCTATAGAGTCGCACTAACATAAATAATATAAATTGAAGAAAACCAATGTCCTTAGATTGATTTTCCATCTATATGGAAGATCTGGTCTGAGTTTCAAGGAAAGAGCTAGTAGGTGAAGTTAATGGGGAGTCCTTATCCTTCGACATGGCCATCATCTCTAAAAAATAGCTGAAAAATGTAGAAGTAACATGTGTCAATTAGTTTTATAGATGTAATAATTTTTATCCTCATACATAAGCAAACAAGTGGAGGATGGTGTGGAGATGAAAGATAAAGATCAAGAAATTAGATAATATAGCTCGGGCATTCAAGACGTTCCTAGACTTTTCCTTCTTAGTGGACCATGACATCATCATCCTCAATGAGTTTTATATTTTAGGGAATTTCTTGACCAATGAGAGGGATGGAAGACTATTGGAGGTAATGGTGGTTATTTTATTAAAGAAAGATTAGTTTTAATTAACCCAAGTGTGGGTGACAATTCATGGAGGGTTGTTGGATCTCATTTATTAATTTTTGATTACTCACCTCTTCTCTTTAGGTCTTTCCCTTTTCTGTATATGTCTCATTTATTTTAAAAAGAAGATATCCTCATTTGAAAAGGAAGAAAACTCTCAATATTTTTAAGAAAGATCTTTTGAAGCAATAAAGATTATTTTTACCTATGTCTTCTCTAAAAATCATGTTTAGAAAGCTTTTGCATGATGACCTTGTAAAGAAGTGTTCTTACATGTCCCTTGTCCTTCCTTTTTAACTATTTTTAGATATTTTTAGGTTAGTTGTAGGTCTAAACTTGAGCTGTTTCCATCATTAATAGATTCTTGGTGTGAATTTTGAAATTCTTTTTTGCTTCATATATGGCTTAGTGAGCCTATTTTATGAAACACTTATGCAAATTAACTAGTTGTGATGTTGTGTAAGTAGAATTATCTTATGCTAAACTATTGTTTATTTCATGCCTATGTGGGTCACTCTCTATTTGGTGTGTCACCTTTCTTAGTTCAATTTTCCCTTTTTATGTTGTCTTTCTCTCCCTTTTTCTTGGTCAATAATACGTTTTAGTGTGTGGGAACAATTGAAGTGATGCATCTAAAGAGCTATCCTCATTAAAAAACCTAAAGGTTCAACCTCACTATAGGATACACATAGCTTGAGGTTTATCCAATTTTTTCTTTGGGAGTGAGAGAGCATATGAAACTCTCATAAAGGTGTAATTCCACGTTACAATAATTGCAATGTGTGGGACATGTTAAACTATGGATATCCAATGGAAAAGTGCTAAAGGATATGGTTTTGTTATTAAACCAGATATATAAATAGCTTTTAATCCATTTAAAATAACCAACCAAAGATTATAGTAGGTGGTTCTTGATAGCAGATCATATTAAAACATCTACCCATGCCTATAATCTTGCATTGATCGATCTACTCAACAAAGGACCTGAGCTCATCCAACATGTAGAGCAAATATGGACACAAAAGATTTTTGAAAACATAATTTTGGATCTCCCTTGGTTGACTGTGAGTTTTCATGGATGTGGAAACCATTGGAAATAAGTTAATAGATGTAGGTAGGTTGAGTTGGAAGTAGGAAGGTTGAGGTAGGATGAGAAAAAGTTTAAGTAAAGTGTTAAATGAGGTTGTTGTAACATTATTTATAAGCAAGGTGAGGAACCAAAGAAACTGACTAGCTTTACTAGGGATTGACAATAGTATCATACCATGTGTCACAATTCCACTAGCCTATCGAGTAACTACACTGTTGGTACACGATAGCATGCTTCCACATAGTATCATAGCACCAAGTGACAACATAACATTTCATGATAGTATGATATTGTGAAATATCAAGGGGTCATGTGGCATTATGGTATTGTGCAATAATAGGCTATCGCATGTAACCATGGTGCTACATGATAGCATGGTGTCATATGATATTATGGTGTCATTCAATAACATAGTCTCACATAATAGCATGGTATCACATGATAGTATGGTGTCACATGATAGTATGGTACTATGCGATAATATGTTATCATGCAACAACATGGTATCAAATGATAATATTGGTGTTGCATGACACTATGTTGTTGCATGACACAATGCTACCATGTGGCATCGTGTTGGAATGTGACACCATGTTGTTGTGTAAGATCATAGTGTCAACATGTTTCCACTTGATAACATACTAACGCCTGACAGCATAATGATGATCGAAAGCATATTGATGTCCAATAGTATAATGATGCTTGACAAAATAATTATGCTCAACATCATAATGGAACTTAAGAGTTAAATGTTATCATGGATCTTTTAGTGTTATGACACCACTAGAAAATATAGGGTGATTTTTCACATGATCTAGACATTTTAATTCACCAACAAAGTGAATACAATTCACCTAAACAAACCTAAGGGGATTTAGGTGAATGCCTCTTAAAGTGAACACTGTAAAATAATATAAAGCCTCATATATTGAAATGGAACAACAAAAAGCATTGGAGAAGAGAACCCACATTCCCCATATGGATTCCTGCAAGTTCCTCATCCTCTAAACCAACCTATTCTTTATCCATCTACTACTCAAGTAGTTACCTTCAAAGGCCTTGCATTTCAATGGATGCAACCTATGCTATCAAAAATAAAAAATGGTGGTTGAAGCTAAATTATAGTATATTGATGTAGAATCTAATCTCTTGAAAAATCCAACACCAAAGAAATTAAATACCACCTATAGGATGGTATCGAATTCCTTAGGAGCATAGTTTATGGAGATTATTGATTTAAATATTAAGAAGGATAACATAGAAATTAGGGTATGATATTATAATCTAAAAATTATATCACTTGAAGAAGTAATAAGAGAAGGTGACATTCATAATCTTCCATAAACCACTGAAAGGATCATTAGAAGGTCTTAACTAAACAAATTGACACAAGATTAACTTAAAGGAAAGATCAAATAGATAATAAGGTATGTTAATTATCTTTTACATCTATTGGAAACTCTTATAGTGCTACCAATTAATGCCCCAACATAATTACAAAGAATAAATAGGGATGTTTTTTCCATGATTAGCATATACAACACCTATGACAAAACTCTTGAAGTATGGATAATTTCCTCAAAACTAGAATGAAATACATTCAAGAATTAATGAATATATATGATCTTATTAATGATAAATTATAGGATATCATTTTACATATCAAATCCCACACCTCTACGTTGAAGGTTTGGGAAGAGGTGATCAAGGATGTGAAGGAAATAATCATGATAAAAGCTAATGTAATTGAAGAATGAGTGTTTGAGAAAGAAGAGGATGACATATACTGAAAATGGGAATAATGTATAATTTATAAAATGGAAATATTGAACAATTCCAAGAAAGAATTGGAAGAGTGGAGGGATATGGATGAAGATAAAATAAAACTAACTTCCAAAAATCTAGATGAGATCCATTACCATTTATATAAATAATATGGGACTTTGACACATATTGTATATTAATTCAAATTTAAATTCTAAAATATAGTAGAATAATATCATTTAAACTAAGGAAAATTTAATAAAGTTTCAATGAAAAATCTTAGTGAAATTCATGTTTCCCCCGAAGAGTTAAATACCCTGCTAGAATATTAGTTTAAGGATCATTTTTCATTGATGTTCATTTCCCAAATATGGTTCACATGATTTTGACATGTTGTGATTCCAAAAAGCAACAAATTTATTGAAGAATTAAAGAGATTCTAAAATTCAAGGAAACACATGATAAATATTAGGTTAAATTAGATTCAACAATAGGTAACCCATTCACCAATGTTGTTGACTCATAGAAAGCTTCCAATGAAATATTTTTCTCTCTCTCTTTCCTATTTTTTCCAAATTATATTTTAAGGAATTCATATTTATTTAAAGTTAAAATTATAAAAGGTACAATAGAACAAGAAATAGAATATGAAAGGTCACTTTGGAATGTGAAGGGTTAGCTCATGTCCTTTGATATTAATACAAGAAATGGCGATTGAAAAAGGGATTTTTGATGCCCACGATTTGTGAAAATTGAAGATGAAGAAGAAAGAAATTTTGTGTTCACTCTTTACCCAAGAATGAGTAGGTACTTGAACTTTGTGTCTAGTTATTTCCTTAATGTGCATATGTTTTTCTTATGTCAATGTATTTATCATTGCTTTATGTACAAATGGTGTCTGATATTTTTAATTAAATTTTTATTTTTATATTAAATTTTTTACATAAGTGGGTGAAATATACATTTTTTCGCTCTCCCATGACTCTCTTATTCCTTTATTTTGATTAGATTGATTTTCTATCAAACCCTATTTCATTCAAAATGTAAATGTTGTACATAATTGTGTTTCTTTTTAGTACTTTAAATAAAGGGAACATTATCTTATAATATAGGATAGACTCTGGTCTCATAAATTTTAGTGAAATCATACTATACTATACTCTTTAAAATATAGTCTTCATGGATTGCAATAGCGAATAACACCATGTTATTATATTAAATATGAATATCAAACAATGAATATATTCATCATTGCTTTGTTTTTTAATTTAACTTTTTCAGGGTTCTTGCTTTCCTCCATGTAGCTTAATTATTCAACCATATCTAATATGAAATGGTTTCCTTGACATGTTATTGAATTCATTTTGTCCTTCAAATCTAGTTGATTCTCCAAATGATTTTTTGCATGAGGAATTTTAATGTTCTCTTATTTTTTCTCTAAATTTAAATTTCATACTTTTTCTCCTTGATTATCCTTATGGAAAAGGAGTAATTATTGTCTTTGGGTTTCCATACCTAGATAAACAATATATTTATGATAAATCAAATCGCATTTTGGATAGTCAATGGTGTCTTCATAGATATGATAGTCATTGTCATCATTCTTTTATATGGTATTCTCAACTAATTCCCAAAGTTATTTTGACAACTCTTCCATATTTTTAAACTCTTCATCATTCACTTCATCTTACTTTGATATAATTTTATCCTTTTATCTAAGGATCACTCTCTTATCTTGTTCTTTTACTACACCTTTACAACCAACTACTCAAGGTTATTTAGCACCATAATGTCTCATCTTGGTAAATATCTTCATCTACATATGTACTTATAAACACACATTCAAACACTTTGTTAGAAATATAACATTGAGGGTTTATTGTATCTTCTTATTTTTCTTTATTGGATTTAGTTTCTAGTATCCTTATCCATATTTTCAAACTTAAAGTCACATGTTGCCTCTTTCTTCTCTCAAAAACATGATTAAATGACCATTTGACCACCTTAATCTTTATTATGAATAATAATTTTCTTGGTTTGTCCATTTTACTTGTTGTATCAAACATGCTAAAACCTACTTAAACTCTTTCATTTATATTAGAATATACTCCTCACTTTTCTCCATCTGGTTATTCTTCCTTTATATTCTTTTGACCACTTTTCATTTCTCTCATGCCTCATCCAAAGCCTCTTTGTTCTTTTGACACCTATTTACTCTTCTTTTATTCTCACCCATGTCTTTTTCACCTTGGTCTAATGACTATGTATTCAATTCTTTTGCACCTTTTAATTTCCTCTCAAACCTAAATGTTCTCTGAACATTCTCTCAAGCCTTAATGGGTTTTACAACTTCATGAACCTTATTAGTTTCCTTTATTTTCTCTCTTTTTCTATGAGCCTCTTATATTTGATACCATTTTGATGTGAGAAGATCTTAAATCTATTTATATTTATGGCTAATTTGATGTAATTGGACCCTAAAAAGTTACTATTTTATAACTAAATTTCAATTGAATCATGACTATTAAAGATAAAAAAGGATTCTTATGATTTATTATATATAACAGAACTCCAATCAAGGTATGATCAATCTAAAAAGAGTGCATTAATCAATACTTGGTATTAAAATCCATGTTTTCATAAAGATTGTCATGGTGCATCATTTATATTATACTTCATGTAGGTATCCATCCAAGGAAACTAGTGAAAATATTTCCAAGCTTATTCAAGGCAACCTCTCAGATAATGCCAATAAAATGTATACATTCTTTAAAGACAACTGGGATATGTGTTTCATTCATGAAGATAAATGAGGTGTGGGAATTATTTATATCTATAAATGTTATATTTACTTATGTAATAAGTGGTTTTTTTAAAGCATTGAATGATTTTAGTCTTAAAAAATTATTCAAAGAAATCATGTTTCTATAAAACGAGGATGTAGTTAAATTATTTGTAAGGGTATATATTTTCCTACTCTTTCCCTTGTCATTTAAAAATTCAAAGGATAATATTTTACCCTTTTAAATTAGAAATAATTTTAATTAGTTAAATCAATTCCAAAAAAAATTGGGTATGGGTTTATACGTAGCATCTAATTTAATGACCATACCATCTAGTGGTTTCTAGTAATCACCAATATCATTATGCTCCTTTTAGAATGTGAAATATATATATATATATATATATATATATATATATATATATATATATATATATATATATATATATATATATATATATATCTATTGAAGAGAGGAATTCATGATATTTGTGATTTTATTTCTTAAAGAGATGATCTAAAACTCAAAATATTTGGTTGAAAAACAATTTAATAAACAAGAAAAACATAATTGTAATAACGCTATCTCTGGGAAGAGATATTTTATTGATCAAATTTACAGATCTAAACATATGTATATCTTTGAGAAGAAATGTTTGATTTATTTTCGGGTTACATCTTAATTTATACACATTTTGAAGGTAGATGGAGGATTTTAAATGTCACAAATCTTGAGTGAGATTAAGTGGTTTGACTTTCATGATTCACAATAATACAAAATTTGACAAATTAATATTTTTAAAAACTTAATATTTTTGGACTACACTACTAAAATTAAAATTTAGTGAGCTTTTATTTGGATTTTGGAGGTCAAAAACTATGGATCAAAGCTCATACCATATCATAGCATTCCCCTCATTCTTATCTTTCCAATGGTTTAAATGGGGAGTCAAATGGAGATATGATGCAAAAATTATGGCTCCCAAAATTTATACCATCAATTAGGGTAGAACCATCACCCGAATTGTCACCTAAAATATTTTTCAGATCATTCCTCCCTTCTTTAGAAGGAATGGTGCCCATTACATCAAGTGTGACATTTGTGTTTTGATTTGATTCCAAATCCATACTTGGTATGGTCTGTGCTTTGTGGAGATTTGCAGAGCTTGATTGTTTACCATTTTTGTTTGACCATTAGTTTGTGGATGAAAAATCATGAACTTATTCATCTTGGTATCTATTTTCTTCTATTTTGTATTTTTTCTGTAGTCAAGGTTAAAACATCAGCCTTTTTAGATTTCTTTGGCTTGACCACCATGAAAATCAAATTTTTGGCACTAATCAAGGAAACAAATATAGAAGGTGGTACTTCTATTACCCTATAGCACCATGTTCCAAGAGTGAAGCTGATCATTTGAGTTTTTAATTCATAGATTCCATGTCGATCATACAAAAATAACTGACCAAAGAGTACATCATAAAAATATAGATTGACCACATCACATAAGACCTCATCTTGGAAAGGTTTTATTGCATATGAGAGAAGACATTGGTGGGTGACATAGAGGTTTCTCCTGAGACTCAACCATCTATATTGTATGGCTTTGGGTGAGGCTTCATAGAAAAATTTAGGCTTTTAACAAAATTAACAAAGATTAAATTCTTTTGACTCCTAGTATAAAATAATAAAATGTAGAGGCTCACCTTTCACCCATTACATAGAGTGAAACAACCTTTTCTTTTCATCTAACCTTTCCTCATGGGTCTGTGATGAAGAAACGTTAGTATTAGGCTCACCATCTACAATCTCTTCTTCATCCTCTTCAACTGCAAGGTGTGTATAAGGTAGAGTAGTGGATGTTGAGGATTGTGACTCAAAAAGTAGGGACTTGATGGCTTAACATTATTCTTTAGAGTGCGTTCTAAATTTATGGTAATCACACCATTTCCTAGTCTTCTGTACCTTTTACTTCCAATTTTGGCCTCCTGTTTGACCTTCTTTATCAATTTTATATTTTTAAGGTTGACTCTTTGTATTCATTCTTCCATGCTTCTACTCAATCTTCATCATGAACTTGTACACCTCACCAAGGGTTCCTAAATTGAAGAGTTCCATCTTCCCCTATATATACCATTATATTCCACCATGATATTTTAGAACATTATGTTTATCACTTTATTGGATACCCAATCTCATAGCTATATAATGAAAAAAGTTAGTGTAATCTTGAATAGACTATTCCTTACATTGGCAGAGTTATTGCCACTCTATATATAGATCATCATATGATCAAATTGGGTAGTATTCTTCCTTTACAGCTTCTATGAAATCATCCCAAGAAGGTTCTACCTCAAGGCCAATATCATCTGTATTGAATATTTTTTTATGCACATCCCATCAATTTTTGACAGGGAATAATGCTTTCAAAAGAGTAAAAGTGATCTTCTCTTTATCGGTGAATTTATTTAAAGAAAAATAAGAGGACAATTGATTTAACCAATTTTCTACTACATCAGCATTGATTTTGCATTCAAATGTAGGGATATCAAAATTACCCTAAACCTTGAAGGGTGTTGGAGCACTGAAAGGATGTTGGGGTGTAGATGAGGAGCTAAATTTTTTTATTAAGATTTGTTGAAAAAATTGAGTGAATTATTATAGCATCTATGCTTACTACTATTTGAGGGCTTCATTTACCATTTTATTGAAAGGCTTAGATGTCTCGATATTGTCTACCATTTGAGATCATTTGGAGCCAATAGGTAGATAGTCTGTTCGATCTTGTATTTTCCACTTAAGCTTCCTATAGTCTGACCTTGTACTCGAGATCATACACTCTTAAGACAAAAAGTTCTGATACCACTAATCTAAAACTCAAAATATTTGGTTGAAAGATAGTTCAATAAATAATAAAAATAAAATTGTAATAATGTTATCTCTAAGAAGAGATATTTTATTGATCAAATTTGTTGATTCAAACATATGCCTATCTCTGAGAAGAGATGTCTAATTTATTTTTTGAGTTACATCTTCATTTATACATATTTTGAAGGTAGGCGGAGGATGTGGAAGGTCACCAATATTTAGGGAGATTAAATGGTTTCACTTCTATGATTCACAACAATACAAAATTTAAGGAATTGTTATTTTTAAAAACTTACTATTTTTAGACTATACTATTAAAATTGAAATTTAGGGCACTTTTATTTGATTTTATGGGGTCAAAACCCATAGATCAAATCTCATGATATCTCATAGAATTCTTCTAATTATTATATTTCTATTGCTTCAATCGGGGAGTCAAACGGAGCTATGGTGCAAAAGTTATGGCTCCCAGAAGTTATGCCACCAATTGGGGTAGAACCATCACCCGAATTGTCACCTGAAATATTGCTCAGATCAAGAGATTAGTCTCCATGGCCAATTTTCCAAAATTTTACAAGATTATTGCCTCTTGTTTTCCTCTGTCGTGCATTATCAAAATCTCAAACTTAAGTTTATGATGCAAAAGTAAAATGTTCATCCACATATTAGATTGTTGTTCAAATTTTGATATACTTTTTAAAAATTAATTTCTTATGATTATTTTCATAATTCTTATTCACTTTTATTATGTTCCCAATAAGATGACTATATCCAATGCGGATTGAATTGTTTCCCAAGAAATTATATTTTTCATCTTAACCATGTTTGGAAGGCTAAGTTTGAGCCAAAGTTTGGACATTTTATATGGTGTTTAGAATATCAATGGTTGAAATTTGAAAAATAACTTCAACATAGATATTTCATAGCCCATATGTTATGCTTGTAGTAGACTAGAGACCTTCAACCATATTTTCTGGACATTTGCATCTGTATAATGTGCTTCGACATGGATTAAAATAACATTTATCTCGAGGGTGCAAGGAATGCAAGACATAATGTATAAGTCTTTTATTTTCATTTGTAGTGTATATTCCCCTTTTAAGTAGGATGTGGGTACCCCTAATGCTTAAGATTTAAACTTACCATCTATACAACATGAGAACAATTCATTACACTGGTGATTCCTCTACCTTGACATTCACATTGTATCATAGATGATGCTCACTTATGCACCCATGTGGAATGTAATTTGTAAAACCTTACGTACTCATTTAACTTGCAATGAAAGAAACAAGATAAACTCCATAACCTCAATGTATTAGTACCACATTAACGTCATTGTCATTTTGATAAAATTCACACATTAGATGCCGATTCTTTTTATAATAAAAATGAATCTTTGTCAACCACATCACACCATTAATTTACACTCTTTCACTCTTCAAAATCCCTTTACCAATATAGAAACCCCCCACACACACATATATAATATTATTTTAATAAATATTTTTTATTATATTTGAATAAATATGTATTATATTTTATATTTTCTCATATTATATTATATTTTATATATTTTAATATATTACAATAATAATTAATATAAATATATTATAAAAATAATATAATACACTATAATAAAATATTATTATGCCGGAGGCATTCTATGTGGGAAAGTATGGTTAGATTCATGTATGTTTTAAGATATTCGCCATTTCCTACCGCAAAATATAATGTTTTTTCTCCCACTGATATTGTGACATCGGGGGGGAGCCATTACCCAGTTTTTTTGACCCAGAGGTCCCGCGCTCCATCTTTGAAAACATCTCATGCTTTTGTGATGACATTTGCAATGCACTACAAAGGTAATGCCACCTGATTATACAATGCAATCTTTGATCTGCACGACACTTTTATGCAGGTATCTCTAATGCATACAACATGTTCCATATCAATTCACCTTTGCCAGCATACTCCTAGATTGTGCAAAAATAAGATCATTGGAACATGGTATGGACATCCATTATCGCAACAATATCAGTTCACCTTTTCTAACGAGTGAATCTAAGATACCTGTTTTGGCACACCCAGAAATAATAACTATATTAAAGAAGCTGGAGGTTCTAAAGTTCGCATCACAAAATAATGGAGTTCAATACCTTGCTAGGGAATTTGTTACCAATTTTCAACACCTTATACACTAAATCATTGCCAAATTTTGTGCAAGAAGTAAACCAAGAGGCACTTGTCTGGCTCACCAAACACATTCTCGGCCTTGAGAAACAAATGGCTATGGATTACAGACCTGGATATACATGATAATTTCGATAAACATTTTGCCTCGCCCTCTTCCTTGCTCCATGTGCTTTCTATTTCTGGGCCTCGAGTTGTTCACCCACGAAGACTGCAAAACTGTGTTGCTACTTCCCATTGCCTTAAAAAAACATAAAAACTGAAACTGAAAGTACATATGCTTTCATTTGTTTATTAAAATAGAGTTTCTTTGGCAAAAGAACAAAAGGCAGCCTAGATGAAAATTTGGTTCGACTCTGCACGCACAAGACATATATTCAACAAAAGATTCATGTGATGTAAATCAACATATAGTGGTATTACAGACAAATTCCAACTGCAAAGCTTGAATACAACATTTTTAAGTCTAGACAAATCCAAAATCTGCTCATATTTAAGCTGTAAACCTGTCTTATTCTAAATTTTTGACCATCAAGAAAGAAACATGGTAGTATAACAATCAATTTCGAATTTCTATCCTGGTGCACGCACAAGACATATATTCAACAAAAGATTCATGTGATGTAAATCAACATATAGTGGTATTACAGACAAATTCCAACTGCAAAGCTTGAATACAACATTTTTAAGTGTAGACAAATCCAAAATCTGCTCATATTTAAGCTGTAAACCTGTCTTATTCTAAATTTTTGACCATCAAGAAAGAAACATGGTAGTATAACAATCAATTTCGAATTTCTATCCTGGCGTTTTCATTCTAAAAATTCAGAGAAAAAGATGAACTACATTTTTTTACCACGAATAAAACACTAAAGCTATATCACAACTGGTTCAAACATCAAATTTTCCATAGTGAAATCTCCTGGAGCTTAATATTTTCAAAATATAACAGAATAAAGAACCTACCCTATTGGAAACCTTTGCAGCTAAAAATTCCTTCAACTAATGATACGGTAAATGTGAGGACACCCATCAAGGAAGACTTTGAGACGGTTGTCCTTACCTATCTCACATTTCGATGATTATATAATCGATCATTAACATTAATTTCGGCAAAAATTTGATAAAATTTGATTTCCGATCAAATTTACTATGGTTTTTCCCCAAAGAGTTTTCAGATAGCATAGAATTTGTTTGCATTAATAGATGTGTCATTAACATTTTTTTGATTTTCAAAGCTCTTAAGCTTCTATTTTCAATGCCCTCACAACGATTTACTGTAATGGTAATTTCTTATATGCTCAATCATGATTTCACTTAATTCAATGTACATTTGAACTTCACTATAATTTCATTTTGTTTTTATTTCACCACTTTTCCTCTCATTCAATTTGTCATTGAGTTTGGTTAACATTATAATTATATCATAAATTGGTCAAAGAAATTATTATTTTTACATAGAAAAGATGGTATGCCCACCTCATACTTCAAAACAATTTTAATGAATTTTCTATTAAAAAAAAAAGTTGATATATCTAATATTTATTAGAATATATCAAGATGGTATTGTGTTTATGTTATTTAGGTTTATTTTTTGTCACATGTATATATAGATTATTTGGAAAATTTATAACCCAAATTTGTTCAATTTATTATATATATTTATAAATGACAAGGTGCCATTTCCTATTTCTTTACATTATTATTGCGAGATATTTTAGCAGTGTCATTAAGGTGCAATAATATTAAATGTATTATAGGTGCCGATGACTATAAAATTTAGACCTCGTCATTAAATATGATGCTAAAAATGACTTTGCATGCACTTTGCAAAAATAACACCTTGCCTTTTTTTGTTTGCATATGAACAAATGCTAAAATGATTTGTCAAAAACATATGAAAAAACTTGACAGAGTTAAGGTTCGCTTTAAGAGGCTATGATCGAAACCCCTTAGGTTTGTTTAAGCGAATCAGATTCACACCATTAGTGAATCAAAGTGTGTAGAGCATGTGAAAAATTGTCATTTATTTTCTAATGGTGTCATAACATTGAGGGGCCGGGACAACATTCCATTCATGGATGACATTATACTGGCAGGAATCATTATGTTACTAGGTATCAATATGCTATCGAATGTTAAATCGATGTCATGCGACAACATACTAGCACATGACATCATGGTGTCATATGACATTACGCTATCATGTGACACCATATTATCATGTGACACCTTGATGCCATGTCAACACATGTTGTTTCACTACATACTATCATGCAATAGCATTATTTCCACATAATGGCATGGTGCCATGTGACACACTTCTGTTGTGTGGCATGATGTTGTTACCAGTCCCCAATGGCACCCACTAGTTGCTTTGGTTCCTCATCTTGCTTATAAATAACACTATAGTAACCTAATTTTAACACTTTGATTAAACTTTTTTGCATCCTACCAACTTCCACCTTAGCCTTCCTACTTCCAACTCAACCTACCTACTTCCACTTACCTGCTTCCAATGGATTTCACATCGATGGAAACTTAGAGTCAATCAGGAGGATCCAAAACTATGTTTTCAAAAATCTATTATGTTCATATTTCCTTTGCATGTTGGATGAGACTTAATCCTTTGTTGAATAGATTGATCAATGCCATTATAGAGGCCAAGTGCAGATGTCACAATAAAATATGTCTATCAACAATAACTTACTGTGATATCTAGTTAGGTGTTTTAACCATAGCGAGAACCATTTTTATGTTTGGTTAAAAATAAAACCATATCTTTTGGAACCTCTCTATTAGATATCCATAATTTAACAAGTCTTCCACATTGTAATGCAAGTCTTGTTATCACTAAGATTGTGTTATCTGACGATGATAAAAATTACTAGGATGCAATCTACAAAGTGTCCATTGACCCTATAGGTAAGTGTTGAATTATTAATAAAAGTGAGATTTCTTAATTATTCTTGAATCATTTATTATAAAAAATTTGGTATCCTAATTCAATTACATATTTTACTTTTTTGTTTTCATTATAGCTAGTCAAAATTCAAGGGGGATCCCTATTGAAAATATCAATAATCAATTTCCCAAATCTATTATCCATTTCTTTTAAGCAGGAATTATTTTTCAGGGAAGACCATGAGACATTCCTTTCTAGATTGTTTACTATATTCTTCACTCTCTCTCAGGTGTTACTTGTGACTGGTGCATCGTTATCTTTAGCAATATTAGGGAAGAATTGAGTTTTGATTTTATGAAGGATACTTGTACCACTTTCTATTCTAACTACACTCTGGCCTTGTACTTTGAGGCCTTATATGAAATCCAAAATACTATTATTCCCATTGCTCTTCATCCAAAAATGAACGTTAATGCTTTGTCTCTCAAGGAACAGGTGGTAATTTTAGTTTTCTTAAGTCTCATTTTTTTCTCTACACACACACACACACACAGAATATATATATATATATATATATATATATATATATATATATATATATATATATATATATATATATATATATATATATATAGACACACACACACACACACACACACACACATATATAGAGATACATACATACATATATCAAATTTTAATATTTCTAGTCTATTATTTGTTACATGTGAGAATGCATGTCTATGACACAAGAAAATAGGATACAAGTAGAGGTCGGTGTGCTCTAGAGGGCTTTAGTGATACCTAGTCCATGGAGTCTTCCTTCAATTCCTTTCAAATTCTAAAACACCCATGAACTGATTCTATTTCATCTTCAATTCTATGTTCTCCCAAAAAAATTTAATGTCTTTTCTAGTTTTATTGAATAGAAAAGAATAATATTTATATTGGTTTTATTTTTTTTAGTTGACTCTCATATCATTGTTGTTGAGGATTCTTCCACACAAAATCATTAATGTTTTCCATTACAATTTTTTTAATTTGAAGTTTGTTAAATTTTTTTAGTTAATTAATTGCATAAACTACACATTTTGCAATCGCTTCTAAAATCACCAATATCTCTCCCACAAGCACATTGAGATGACAAGATCCAAATCCCACAAGGATGCCAAAAGGGGAAGAGATAACTCTATCAAGGATAATCAGAATGGATAATGTAGGCACCCCTACAGGTAATAACATTAACATATTCAATTTTAATTTGCTTTCATTTTATGTTTTTAAATTTACCATTTTTGAATAAATATTTATTTAAAGTCCACCTAACATCTATCATGAGACCTCAGAGTTTACACCACCCCTACCACCCATCTAGATTCAGATAAGAGAGAAGAACATCCTCCTACCAATATAAAGTCGAGGAACACTGCAAATTTATGATTTCTCAAATTTTTCTATTAGTGGCCTTTTGAATGCAGATGGTCTTTCATGTTTGTAGTAGATTGATTTGGATGAGGAGTTTCTTGGTATTGTAAGTGGACCCCTAATTATTGGTGGATTCAATCCACATCAATCTATTGAAGTTTCTAATGTGCCTTCATAAGATAGTCTTACGGTTCCCTCTTCCCTAGATAGCTCTTCCCCGACCAATAAAGTTGCTTTTGAGGATTCTCTTACTCTTTTTTATTAGATAATTTAGTTTTAATTTTTGTTTGGTGATTTTGAAAGATGATGTTATCGATGAATTTAATGATCTAAAAAAATGAGAGATAAGGGAAAAAAACACTTATCAAAGAAATCAATGCCCATTATCATAACCAATCCCAAAGAGTGAATTTGCTTTCTCTTATTCAAATTGAACTCTCAAAGATTGATGCTTTGTTCTAGCAAGCTCAATCTAGATTTATTTCTATGGATAATGTTTATTATTATAAGATTTTAGATATTATGATACACAAGTTGAAAAAATTAAATGAAAAATACCAAACATATTTCAACAAATGGGGTAGCCCATATCAACCTTGTTACCATTGCCCAAGCAGAGAACGATAAAGTGATGGTATGTTTTCTTTACCTATAACATGTATTTTTATTATTATAATACCTTTGTATGTGCATGACACATCTATTCTTTGTTATTTGTAGGTAAAATATGAAAATTTGATGTATTAAACACATCTTAATGCACATTTGAAAAATTCTTGCAAAAGTATCTCCTCGATAATTTTATTAAAGGAAAAGTTGGTTTTGTTAAATAAACAAAATAGCACATTGAAAAAAGAATTAAATGACATGATATGGATCCCAACATTTATTAAAATAAAAAAATAGATGTGGATCCTACAATTATTTCAACAGAAGATGCAACAAATGAAGAGAAGTTGACTCTTGCACAAATAAATTTTATTGTAGAGGATCCTCAAAAGGAAGGAGTGATAATGGAGGATTCATAGATAGGTCCAGATAGAGGGATTTCCATGGGTGGGGATGTCAAGCAACTAGGGGGTGGAAACACTTGCTTTATTAAATGATATTTTAATAATTGTTTCAAATACTCTTTATATATATATATATATATATATATATATATATATATATATATATATATATATATATATATAACACACACACACACACACACACACACACACATGTATATGCATATGTATATAGATATCTATATACATGTGTGTGTGTGTGTGTGTGTGTGTGTGTGTGTGTGTGTGTGTGTGTGTGTGTGTGTGAAGAAAAGGTGGAGTAAATATTCTATGGATGGTTTTAATGTTCTAGTAGTTGAAATATACTAGTGGTAAAGTTTAATGTTCTATGGATGTTATGGTTTTGTGGTTAAAATGAATGGCTATAATGTTCTAGTACTTGTAGCCTTGAATGCATTGTTAAATTATTTTAGTAGTTTTATCATTGAATGCATTGATTGTGGTGATATATATATATATATATATATATATATATATATATATATATATATATATATATATATATATATATATATATATATATATATATATATATATATATATATATATATATATATATATATGAAGGCAAAGTGGAGTAAATATTCTATGGATGGTTTTAATGTTCTACTAGTTGAAATATACTAGTGGTAAAGTTTAATGCTCTATGGATGTTATGGTTTTATTGTTTAAATGAATGGCTATAATGTTCTAGTACTTGTAGCCTTATGCATTGTTAAACTATTTTAGTAGTTGTATCATTAAATGCATTGATTGTGGTGAAATTTAGAAATATGTGAACCCAACCATTGGCAAAATATTTATAGTTGTAGTATTTGAATATTATAGTAGTTGTAGTAGTAGCCAAAATAGCCTATGGTAAAATTAGTATTCTATGGATATATATAGTTCTACTAGTTATTATATTGAATGTATTAGAAATAAAAAAATAGAGTAAATATTGTATACAAGGCTTTAACATTCTAGTAGTTGATATATACTAGTTGTAGAATTTGAATGCATGGCTATAATGTTTTATTTGTTGTAGCCTTGAATATATTGTTGAACTATTCTAGTAGTTTTAGCCTTGAATTCATTCTTAGTGTTATAGTATTCCAATATTTGTAGCATTTAATGTATTTTTAAACTATTCTAGTAATTGTAACATGGAATGCATTTATTGATTGATTGTTAAATATGCAAACTATAGGTAAAATATTTTTGGTAGTTATAGTATTTGAAAATTTTAATTATAGTAGTAGAAAACAAAGCCTATTGTAGAGTAAATACTCTATAGAATTATATTATTATTGTTGTTATACTATTGAATGCATCATTAGTGTTATATTGTTCTATTATTTTTAGATTTGAATGTATTATTAAAATATTCTAGTAGTTGTAGTGTGGAATGCATTGATTGATTTTTAAACATGAAAACTATAGGTTAAATATTTGTAGTAGTTATAGTATTTGAATATTATAATTGTAGTAGTTGTAGAAAATATAGCCTATTCTAGAGTAAATATTATATGTAATTATATTGTTCTAGTAGTTGTACTATTGAATGCACTGTTAGTGTTATATTATTCTAGTAGTTATAGATTTGAATGTATTGTTACACTATTAGTGTTCTAGTAGTTTTAACATTGAATTTATTGATTGTAGATATATATTTATGTAATGGTACTAATGTAAACATGCAATAGAATAATGGTCCACCATGCATGTCTAGACATAAGACTCATTTACTTCAATGAACTTTGTAAATAAAATTGAAATGCTTTGTACAATGTTAATGATAATTATGATTTCTACTCGATGAATGAGATGAATTTTAAAGATAAAGTAATATTTGAAATACACAAAATTTTAATAAGACAAAAAAATATTAATGTATGTATTGAATAAGATTCAATATTGTAACATCTAGGTAATATATTATAGAATTTAATGTATTTGAATAAGATTGAATAAAAAGTATTCTAGAAAATGTCAATTGCTATACTTATCAAACTACAAGCTAGGTAATGGAAACAAGCCTTAAGAATCTTGTTCATCATAATATTGATTTGTAGTTATCATGACAATGTTATATTCAGTATCAGTATTATCATACTTTGTATAATGTTAATAAAAATTATGATTATTAATGAATGACACACATTGCAAAGGTAAATTAGTATTCGATATAAACAATTTTAATAGGGGAAAAAATATTAATTCCAATGTATTGAATAAGATTCATGAATGTAACATCCAAAAAATAGATTATAGAATTTAAATTATTTGAAGATGATAGAATAATAAATATTTAAAAAAATACTAATTGCTTTACTTATCAAAATGAAATTAAGGCAGTTGAAACAATCTTTGAGAAACATGGTCATCGCAAGTGTGATTCACATCTACCATGCCAGTGTCATATTTAGTCTCAGTATTCTCTACTTTATATTGATAGTTGTATTAGTCATGCCTCTTCTTTTCACTAGAGAAATCTATGTTGCCACTAATATGTCATATGAAAACTTGTCTACAGAATAATGCAAAACATATAGTCTCAAGCAAGTCTCTAAATTTTTATCTAATCTATTTATAAGTTTTGACTTGATGAAGGATAATGCACTAAACACTCGCTCATCTTTCAGAGAACCCAAAATCATTGATTGAGAATTTTAATATAATCTAAAATATTTACTAATACTTTCTTGTAAAATACTACTTGGATAAATTTTTTTCCATAGATGAGTAATCGCACCATTTTCTATTAGACCATTTAAACATTAAAATTGATCCATCATTATAATCTCAAACTATGTTGAGTCAAATGTCAATAATTATTTATTTAAAATACCATTAATTTAAACACCATTAACATCTATATATTTATAGAAATGCATAACAAATGTATCTATGCATTTGTGAAATAATATATTGATCTATTATTGACTATGAACTTTGTTAAAAAAAGGGGTTCACAACTCCCATTCTCTATAGCAACTCATCCCTTTGAAAACATTCTTTGATCTCAGTGGCTAAACTTTGTCAGATTTTTCTCAATTTAATTCATCTTTTAGATAAAACAATATCATATAACAAACATGTCATAGGTACATCATCAGGATCAATTCCTATAACTTTATGTCTTCTAGAGCATGTGTGAATTAGTATCTCAATGCCATTTACCATGACACAAAGGTGATCATGTATATTGAATTTGAAATAGCTCTCTAGATTCGAGAAATCCATCAAAATTTATCGTGTTTTAAAACTAAGTCTACGAAAGATTTCATTCGATGTGTATAACATATATAAATATTAACATACATGTTTTCTCAAACATATGAGTTCAACAATACAGATAGATCTCTCATAGGCATGCTTCATTAAACAATTGATTTCCTTCAACATTGATAAAATATCACATAATGTGACTAAATTTTTTAAATCTATTAAACAACACAACAAATCTTTTGCTTTGTCAATTTTCATGCGATATTCATAGATAAACCCTATTGAAGATGGATATTCCTCAAATAAATTGTAGAAAAGTTCATACATAAAAATCCATCTAGTTTCCACACCTTTCAGTAGTTTTTCACCATCTATCACTCCAATTGTAATTATTTGGAACCCCATGAATCTTTTTGGGCTTCTTGACATGTATTCATTCAAGTTAAAAATAAGCTCTTCCAATTTTATGACATTACTAAATGTGCTAACAATTTTTTAAGCAAGATTCATCTTATGTTCCATGTAATGAATTAGAATCATAAACAAAGAACCTATTATTTATAGGAAAACACAAACACCCTTTCTATTCCCCTGCATCAATTATGCATCATCAATGCCAACACACACTATCTTCATAGCTATGGAATAATCATCGATCCCATTTCTCTCTCTTAAATTGTATATAACCAATTTATGGAGTTTTTATGCATTACAATTTTCTACCATTTTATAGATAGTTAAAAGATGAGATTGCCTTGAATAGTTTTAAAAGTTATACATATGCATGCAAACCTATGTTGTGTTGCAAACTATAGTGACCTCATCAATGGACAAAGAGATAAATAGTGATCTCTTAACATTTTCTTTCAAATCTTCCTTCTCAACAATGGTTTTTTTTTCCGTTTCTCAAGCACTATTATCTGACCAATGTGACTATGAAATATTCAAAAACCTATAATGTTAAAAAAAATTATAATTTATAAAACCAAAAATGGCTTTTCTTTTATTTTAAATGTGGAAAATAGTAAAAAATTGTACATATTTTTCCCTAAGATTATACTGCATAACTTTTTCAAATTATGATTTTATGGTTCCCCCTTTCTCAAAAAGATGTTTTTGTCATTTTTGATCATTTTTATATTCCTCTGCATATCTGACATGCATGAATTCTTTTCCATTTTTCCCTCTATGTGTTCTTGTTATCTATTTGTTTGGATGCTTCACTGATATATATATATATATATATATATATATATATATATATATATACATATATAGTCATTTTTTATCATTTTTATATTCTCATGCATATCTGACATGCATGAATTCTTTTCCATTTTTCCATCAATGTATTCTTGTTATATATATATATATATATATATATATATATATATATATATATATATATATATATATATATATATATATATATATATATATCAGTGAAGCATCCAAATAGAGAGATAACAAGAACACACACACACACACACAGATATATCTGTTTGGATGCTTCACTAATATATATATATATAGCATCCAAACAGATATATCTGTGTGTGTGTGTTCTTGTTTTATATATATATATATATATATATATATATATATATATATATATTCCCACAATGTTTTACAATTGTGTCTAATTTAAGCTATATTATACCTTCTTTTTCAAGTTTTTAACTACAAATTGTACATTTGCATTATGTTAGAGGCTCATTACCATTTTATGGGTCTATAGGTTCTTTAAATGGATATTTCAAAGTCCAATCAACTTGAAAATACCTTCCTATTATCCATGTACTTCTCTTCTTCCAAATTTTTTGAATGAAATTTTCAATAAAATTTTGTGTCTGAAAAGAAATGAATCTCTCTTATGGAGTGCTCAAAGGAGTATGTTCTAGTGAAGTGCCCAGAGGTCTGTCTTCTATGGGTGGTATTTCATCAATAAAATCTGTAGATGGTGAGATGCTATCATGATTAATTCTTTATATTGAAATAATGTCAACATCCATGTCAATTTTTGCATTGAAATGGTTTTTCTATTATTCTATTGTGAAAAAAATTAACTCATATTTTTTTTTAAATATTCATAATTACATGTATTTGAAGTGCCTAGAGTTTGTGCAATTCTTTTTCCTAGATTTTTAAAATGAGAAATGATAGTATATTTTTTTAGTAGTCCCTATGGTGTTTTAGCCTTGCTAATACCTCTTCATCCTCTAGCTTTGTTTCCAAGTGGTTTATTGCTGCCAACTTTTTGTTCGCTATCAGGTGATAGGTTACAGTCACACCTTATAGATCTATTTTGTTTCCTAGATTTTTAAAATGAGAAATGATACTGTATTTTTTTAGTAGTCCCTATGGTGTTTTAGCCTTGCTAATACCTCTTCATCCTCTAGCTTTGTTTCCAAGTAGTTTATTGCAGCCAACTTTTTGTTTGCTATCAGGTGATAGGTTACAGTCACACCTTATAGATCTATTATGTGACACATTGTTGTCAGATGTCACATTGTTGTTGTGTGGGACATGGAAGTCAAGTGACTAGTTGTCGTTGCATGAAAAATAACTACCAAGTGGTAGATTACTATTGTGCGGTGTATTACCATCATGTGGTAGATTTCCATTACATGATACGTTACCATCATGTGATAGATTATTATCGCATGATAGGTTGTCATCGTGCATTAAACTACCACTACATAACACCATGTTGTTGGGCATCTGATTTGTGCCACATGACATAATGCTTATGGAGGTGATGTTGCTGAAAGTAGACCATCGATTGAGTGTAGCCTCAAGTATCTATTTTTGTAATCCTATAAAAAAAGATATGTCAGTGGTAAGTTCATGACCTGAGACCTCTAGGAATATATGTATTATATATAGATGACGAATTACATGGATAATCCTATAATTATTAGAAATCTTTGGTGAGCTGACCCCTCAATTAATGACAATCCAAAATTTTAGGTGAAAGAGTCATATATTGCAACCTAAAATTTTGTTAAATTCAAAATCCCTAAAATGGAATATTCGTGAATCAATGAATATTCGCCACTAAAATTTACCCTGGATAGAGCCAAATTTGACCAATATTTTTAAGAAAGGAAAATGCAAAAATTGTCTAAAAATTGACACTTGCCATGCTTTCATTCTATCAACATAATTGTTGTGATAATTATATCCTACATTGTCTGGTAACATTTACCTTCTTAAATTATATATAAATTTTATTGCAATTGATAAAATAAAAAATATATAAATTAGTAAAATTAAATATGTATGTGGTTTTGATCAACCAAATGTTTATATATATATATATATATATATATATATATATATATATATATATATATATATATATATAAGTTTTTTATGATTGCAAGAAAAAGTAGTTAATTGGTGATTGGTCACACCTGATACAAAGATTTGGTAGGTTTAATTCTCAAGTAGTAGAAGATAACTATATTGTACACATAATACAAAAATATATTTCACAAAAAAATAAAAACTTACCAAAAATATTCAAGAAAATCAAATATAAATTTCTTTTATACTTGTTTAAAATTAAACATAATACTTCATATCATATTCTCTTGATTAATATTAATTTTAATTATATTAAATCTAAGTCCATAAATAAATACTTACAATATAAATACATTGCAAACTCCTCCTTATTGCATATTCTTTAATATGAGTGGTGCCTGGCCAAAGTATTGTAGCTCAACCTCAAACGGTTGTAAAGTTTTTATTCCACATCCAGACTAAGCTTGTCTAAATTTTGAAACCTCTACAGCATCACATCCCAGTCTACCGGATCTGTGACGCCTTCCATTGTAGCTGCTATCACCTTAACGGCAAATGAAAGCCCGTCACATTCTTTACAAACACGACAGGACATTTCCTCTACTATCACCGATGGAACCTTGTTTATTATATTATAAACTATACTATATTATATATTAGATATTATAAATGTATATTAATTTATAATTTATTATATTATTAAATATACACAATCAAAGGGTAATCACGTGAATAATACGAGTAAGATGGAAACAGCTCCGTGGAATGGCTCCGAAAGTAGTAGCTGATGAAGACGTCCATGAACCGCTTGGACGAGGAGTTCCATAGAATTATGTTATCGAACAGTGAACCCATATATCCGTACTACTGGTCATCTACTTGACCGTCATTCCATTCGAACACAGAGGACAACATTAGTAGTTCCACCAGCTGATTCTCCTCCTATGCCCACGACGGCAGGAGCCACTCCAGCTCTGACTGTGAGTCAAATGACAACATTTCGGCTTGATGTTCATCATACCTCTATGCCTGTAATTTCAAATAAAGTTAATGCCCACAGGTAGAAACTCCCCGCCTCCCCCAACACGTGGTAAAAATGACACATTTAAAAAGTTTTATGTTTTGCGGGCAGTGTACTTAACGAATATATCATCACATGAGACGTATCCTTTCATACTTTGTCATATAGAATGCCTTTAGCGTAAGGATTGGTTTTAAATTTTCAATAGTAATTTATTTTTTGGAATGGTGGTGGTGTTGTTGTTGTTGGTAAGTGTTATATCGATTAAATTTGAAATTGTTCGAAATTATAGTTATTTTTAATTGTGGATGTCAAATAAATTTACTAATTTTCACAATATAATTTTTTCAACTTTATTTTTTGAGTAATGATCAAAATATGACTCATCTCTATATTTATTTAAAACCATGCATAGCTTAAATAATCAATTTAGAATTCACATCTTCAAGACATGATTAATCCTTCAATGATTGTTCCTTGGACTATAAGTAGGACTTTGGTATGCATCCTTCAATATGGCTCCCCTCCATAAACATCATGGAAGTGATGTATCTACTCACAAAAACTCATTTATCCTTCCACTTAATGGGATTGTTGGGGTCCACCTACTCATGGGAAGGCCATTATTTGATTTTGATGGTTGGCATCCTCAATGTGGATTGTAGTTGATGTTAATATGATTTAATTTCCTCTACAAATATGGAGAGTGCGTATTCCTTTAACAATTTAAGATGGATATAATGGTTGACCGGTGTTATATCCATTAAAAACATATAATTCAACCTCTCTCCTTCCTTTTGATGATCTATCTCCTCTTTCAAATATAATTGATTTTGCTTAATTTTTTTTAAAAAGATTTTATACTACATTATCTTAATTACATTAATATTTTAAAACAATCAATTTTGAAAAATTAAGACTAACATTTGAATCTTTTTATAATAAGTCATTAATATACTTTATCTACATATCTTTAAGATTAATATATGTCAATGGTTTTTTAATTTATTAATATAGTATTTTATGTAATTATTTTGTAGAAATTAATATTTTTTATTTTTCATATTATAATTAAAAAAATTGGTCCTAACTACATCAAATTAATTGTGAATTTGTAAATGTTTCCAGGTTCAATACCTCCTAAATTCTAGAAAATTGATTACTCTTGCATTTATACAACAGGTTAGATAGTTATAGATGGAACTCACCCTATTAATATTGAATAAGATCTAAAATACTAAACTAAACATCAATTCTTTTAATTATAAAAAAACTATACATATAAAACTTAATTATAACATAAATATATAAATAATTTCCATTATTTATATATTTTAATTATAATAGTATGCTTTTTTAAAATTTATTTATGTTCTATTTTTGAAAGGCTTTGTTGAGCCTTACTTGTAATCTCACAAGCCATTTTAGACAAATAGATTCAGCTAAGGTTACATATTTATGTCAATCTCAACATTTATCAAGAATGTTCAATGTCTTCAAAATTTTAGTAATATTTTAATATATGTATGCGTCTCATGTTATTAATTTTTTTTAAAATTGAAAAAACAAGTTTTTAAAAATTAAATATAATCCATTTATATTTTTTCATACAACAAAATGAGTGTATGTTGTGAAAATTTGAAACATCATACCAATGCCATGATCGAGAAGTATCTAAGCTTTTAGCTTAACAAAAATGTTTAAAAATAATAATAATAATAAATATAAAATTAGAGAACATCAACATAAAATTGATACAACATAAAATTATTACATAAGGGTAATAAGAAAGGGTCATTTAGACAAATAACCATCTGGTTTATTATCTCAACCTACATTCACTTTTAAGAAGAGGATATGTAGAATTAACTACAAGCTATCAACTATCATTTGTTTTATTTTTATATTCAATCTAATTTGATATAAAAAATAATATAATCAAATTGAGAGAACTTCTATGCCTGCCTCCTTTCATCCTCCTTTCTTTGAGTTTAAAGGAGTACCACCACCACCACTACTGTCACCAAAGCTATGAAATGGTAAGGTTTGGTTCACCTACATGGAGTGTCTAAAATTCCTACAACATTATTACTTCTTTCTTTTAGTATCAAAATAATAAATGCAAAAAGCAAATTAGTGGTGAGTTGCATTTAGAAAAACTAGACTAACAATACATAGGGCACACTCCTAGTAATTGAATAAAATCTAAATGTACCAAGCCAATAATTAGGTCTTCTCAACTTGCCCCTGATTTTATAATAGAAAATGAAATACCAATTAAACTTTTTTAATAATTTGAAAACAATTATCGATTACAATATGATAAAAATTCAAATATTTTTTTTATAATTAATAAATTTTCAAACAAAAAATATATTAAATTTGAAAATATTAATTAATAATCATGACCAAATCTTTTACAAATACTACTTTTCAAATTAAAAAAAAATCTTAAATTAAATATATAAAATAATTATACATATACATACACACTTCTTTAAAAGGAATATAAATATTATATATCATTAGATGTTCAAATTATTAGTAGACTTTAGAGATAGGTTTGAATGAAAGGACATTACGAACCACAGCTATTTTCCTCGTGTATAATCACTTTTATAAAAATCATATACTTGATGAAACGAAATGATTTAATCTTGAAAATTTTAATAAAAAAACTCGTTTCATGGGTAAAGGATTTTTATTGAGGAGTGGAATTAAGCATGGATGTATGAGATTCGAAGTCGTTGGATCTTAATGGTTTTCAATTCAGATTTGGAATATGACAAAAATTGGTGATAAATAAATTTAATGATTTAAAAGATAATATTTTGTGAAAAACAATTTTTTATTTATTTAGGTTAGTATTTATGATTTTATTACAGTCATTATTATTAAAAAATAAATTTAAAAAAATAAATTGTTTGGTTTTTTTTCCTTAAATAAAAGGGTTGAATTTCTTATCTTTATTTTAGATTAAATGATTATAGATAAGGAAATATATTAAATTTTGGATTATGTTGATTTAATAATGATCTTTTTGTTAACTAATATTTATTTTAGTAATTGTAATTTATATCATTTTTAATGGTGTATATTTTTCAGAGACGTTTTAGGTTAGTATTTTTTTATTTTTAAAAGGGGAAAGTTTTAGTATATAAGATGTAAACACCAAATACTTTTAGTCTTAGCTTTCTTGGTTTAAAAATAAAACTAAATTTCATCTTTTAAAAAAAAAAAGAATCCTTTAAAAAAATTATTAATGGTGAACCAAATGAAATGGAGGAAAAAAAAAGAAAAAAAATTGTAACTTTTCTAAAAGTTAGTAAAATAATTGAAATTGGTATTTTGAAACCCTCTTCTTCAATATTCACACCAATCAATTTCACTCAATATTCATATATATTCAATATACTAAAATTTAAAATATTACTATACTAAATATTAGTATGTCAAATATTGTTCAGTGTTATACAATATTGGAATGATTGAAATGGCTTTTGTTCAATATTCATACCAAACAATTTTAAATTTTTTTGGTGCTACATTATTGAATACAAGATTGCACATTTCCAATACTGCTTAATTTATAAGTATTACCTTAAAAGTGTCACCTTATATATTTAAGCCTTCGACAACCAAACTTTCCTTTCGTGTTTACTTTGAGATTATCGAAAAATTATTTGGATCCTACTACAAAATTCAGATTTATTGAATATAGATCCTTGATTTTTTTAAACTATTTAATTTCAAACCTTTAATTTGATAGAATAATCTCCTTAAAACTTGACGAATGCTCTCTTCGAAACTCACAATGTTTTGGCATACTTTCGATGCAAAATTTATTATTATTTTATTTGTAAAGAAAAACTCTGCCAGCTTAGCAAATATAGATATTGGGACAGGGTTTGTAAAGCATGGGAATTAAAGTTCAAAACTATTATAATCCTTCCTTTAATTTGGTGTGGATAGCTTAAATTGGATGGTCGTACGAACATATTTGATTTTTTTTATTACTCGTAAAATATTAGAAAATGTTTTATTAAAACATTACTAAATGTAATGAAAAAAATTGAGCAAAGATTATCAATTTAAAAGGGTTTTAATAATTATAATTTTATTTTGTGATATTTTTAATATATAATTATTAAATTGGTATTCATTGAAATAACTATTACCAATTTAATTGTATCCTCAATAACTTTCTATTGAATGTCCCCTTTGGTAACTAGTTTATCATTATACCTATCAATATTGCCATCTTATTTGTATATAGTATTATACATACATTTTGTACCAATAAGTAATTAGACCAATTTTCATCTGTTATTTCTCTCAATTGATTCTATTTCACGAGTTCATAGCTGAAACCCACTCTTCTTTTTTTTTTTAGCTTCACATAAAAACTTTGTGACTCATCAATTTTTATAATTTGTGATATTAATGCATAGTTCACTTTTAATTGTGACCGTGTAATTATTAATTCAAAATTTGTATCTAAAATTTGAATTAATGGGTAAGCATTTTCTATTTATATTTGATATTTTCTTGTTTCCATATTACAATAATTAGGTTCTTTTGGAATTCCATAAATAAAAACTTTTTTTCTCATTTTTAAAATTCGTAATTATATTATTCATCTTCTTTTAACATCAAATCTCTATTGATTTCTAAATTTCTTACTTACTGGATCATATAGCCTAAATGCCTTATTTTTTTAATCATGTGTAATGAAAATTCACTTTAGCCCTTTGACAACAAGTTTATACCTTTTTAATTTGGTATGTGTGCATTAAAAATACATCCCAACACTCTTAAGTTATCAATACTTGGATTATTTTTGGACCATGTTTTTTCAAAAGTCATTCCTTTTACTAGCTTTGTACGACTTTTACTTAGAAAGAATACTATTATATTTACTTTTTCACCCTAAAAACATTAATCCTAGTTTTTCTCTTTTATTATACTCCTATTTCAACAATGATCCACTTTTTCATTTTAGCTATGCCATTTTGTTTTGGAGTATAGGAAGTAGTGATTTCCTCTTGATTCCTTGATTTATGTATAAATATTGAAATTGATTTACCTTATATTTACCTCCATTTTTTGAGATAATCACTCTGATGTAATTTTCACTCTATTTTTCAACCAACTTCTATAAATCAATGTAATCACTTAAAAGTGGTGAATGTATGCTAAGAGTGTCACATGAGTTAATATACATCTCTAGACTATCCATAGACCTATCCTTGAGGATTAGACTTTTTTTTTAGTCATTCAACATACCATAGTCATCTACATCCAATCAAAACATAGTCCCAGAACTATCATCTCAGATCCCAACCCAAATTACTTATCAATCTACAAAGAGGATATTAGTGTCATATTTAGGAAACTTCAACCACATGGCACTAGTGTCCCCAACTAGGTTATACTGTCCTTAGCCATAGTTATTACCAAAAAATTATTTTTTAAATGTTTGTCATTCCTATGGTTTTTCTAATCACATTTTATTATCTCCACAAGCTACACAACTATATAAATACAAGTCTAGGTGAACTCCATTCACTAGTCAAAAAGAGATGCGAAATATATTCAAACCAATGATAAAGTTGGGGAAAATTAGTGTATTTGATCACTATTTTACCCTAATTTATAAATAATACTATCTATAATAGCCCTAAGCCCATTTGTGAAGTATTTAAAATATCAAACACATTCAAGGCATCTAAGGCCACTCTCATTCTAGTATTCACTTGCACTTGCATCAATCACTAGCTGGGAGAACTAAATCAAGATTGATCCCTCTTTGGACTATTGGTATGTAGGAAAAAATCTACATAAAGGGGTGTTGAGGATCTCCAGTCCATCCTACTAACACACACAATGTTATGTTTCATTCCATACTTACAAGGAGGATTAGGGTTTGCACATAAATCAAGATTTCCAGGCACAACACATAGCTATAAGTTTTGTGTATGCAATAACATGAAATATAGACATAGGCATAGGTGATCTCAAAAAATAGGAATAGTCTTGTAAAGGAGACATTAACACCATATTGAGGATACTACACATAGATAGGGATACTATCCATAGTGAGTGTTAATATCCAATGAGTAGATGAACTCCAAAATCATGTTTATGACACATATAACTACTTATATCTCAACTTTCAGAACCCAAATCATCCATGATAGTCAATTTTTAGATAACTCTTAATTTATTCATATTTATTGATATTATTATAAAGTAAAATAAGGGCAAAAGTCATATGAAATTAGTACTATATTATTACATATTTATTTAATTAATTTAGGCATCTTATCTATTTAATCTAAACATAAGATTTTCATTGTAAAACCCTTAAATGTTAAATCATTTGGTGAAATCATCTTACTTCAAATATTGCTTTAAAACATAACTTGCATTCATCCAAATTTTGTGCAATAAGTTTAGGGATCAAAACTTCTAATTCTCTCATTTTATTTAGACAACCTATCTAATTAAAATAAAATTTTACATTAATTTTTCAATTTATTTTACATAGAATTTAAATTGGTGAAATGAAACCCTATATGCTCCTAGGGTTTATATCATTTTTCTCATAGTTTCATTAGATACTATTAATTATTCAAAATTCACATACTTTATTGTAGTATCTTTCTTTCAATTTATGTATTATATGCCATCTAAAAAATCTCTCTCTCTCTTCCATTAAGAAGAAGTGCTAGACTAGGTGGTAATTCTATAAAGCATATTCATATTCCAACTATTCAAACCTATAACAAGGATATGGAACCTGTTATAACTCTAGCTATGAAACCTTCACACCCTAAATATTTGGAGTTAATGACAATGCATCCAAAGATTCACAATATATCTAGGAGCAAGATGAGGTCCACATTGATAATCAAGACACACTACCTCCTCTTAATGATAATGACATAATATTGTACAAAGATGAGGTATTATAAGGATTCAAAGATAGAATTTGAGAACATACCCATGATCATGCAATAAGCCATATTATAAATCAAGAATATTACAAACAATGTTCAATCATCAACTCCTTCAAATAACAATGGTGTTACACCTTCAGTGGGGCCCACTCAACCAACTCAAATAGCACAACCCAAGATTGTTATTCAAACTCTAGTGACATGTAAAACACTTGTGTCTAGTCCATATAGTCCATATATATAATCCCTTATGTATGAGTTTCTTATTCTATAGTCTATTGTATTACATCTTGAGCAAGAAGTAGGTAATACATCAAATGCCTTAGATTCAAACATTTTCTTGCATGCACCATTGACACATCACATAGTTTCAACTCATTTATGATACTGTTTCATGGAACCCAATCTCACATTATATGACTATAAGGGTGACACATAGCATCACCTTAGATCCTTTTAAGTAACATGCTTCGAATATGTGTCTAATGATTGACTTCTTATGAAGGTATTAACATGTAGTCTCAAGGATTATGCCCTTCAATGGTTCTATAATTTTCTAAATCAATCTATCATGACATTAAATCCTTTAAATGACATGTTCCTAGCATACATATCTATCAACATCAGTGATAATATATCATATGTACAAGTGGCATAGATAAATAAAACTTCAAATGGGTTTTTCGTCGATTATATCTTATGATACAAGATAATATTATCCAAATTGACTAGCCCTATTGTAGATAGAGAGATTCAAGATATATTTAGAAAGAGTATATTACCAGTAGTTCAATAATCTATCTTATTTAAGAGCTTCAAGATATATTTAAATAGAGTATATTACTAGTAGTTCAAGAATCTATATTATTTAATAAGTTTTGCATGTTTACTATTATGTGCCACACAATCAAGGAAAGAGAGGTTGAGTTATTAGCAATGGATAAAATAAAATACACAAATGGATAAAAATAAACTATTAAAATTAAAAACAAATATCCATACAAGGTCAAGGCCAAATATAACAAAAGTGATCAAAAGGACTTAGTCAATGAAACTTTAGAGCCTTCAGTAATCTTCTAGAGTCACCATCATGAGTTCTACAACAACCATTGGAATGCAATGTCATATGTCTCCCTCCCATTAAAATCTTGATATGACACAAAATCTTCCAAATATTTATGTTTAAAATGCATTCTTGAATTATCACAATACACCGTGCCAAATGAAAAATAGATGCATTACCCTGAGGTATAACATACAAGATCTCATTGAGGCTAATAATATTTATGTGGGCGCACCCATAGATGCACTAAAATAACAAACAAAGGAAAATACACTAAAGATATTTTCAAATCCTTTCCCAAAGCATACATGTAATGAAAGAGTGGCCACATCAAGTGTTCACTATGCAAACCAAGATTATCCACCACAATATTCCTATCAGACAATAACATAGGAGACAAATCCAGTGCATAAAATTATTGGCATGTATCACGTTACAGTTCCACCTAGACCACATATCACATTTTTAGAGTAGGATGTTATCGATGAAGAAACAAATTTACATGAACTCTTCATAAAATCATATATAAACCACCATCATATTCATAGTGTTATGGCTAATAATGAGTCAAGCATAGTCTTATGCACCGTGATACTCATACAATTGTTGGGATATAAATAGAGGGTTATATTACCCATAAATAATTTATTAGTGATTTTAATGGCCACATTCAAATCTTCATTATGGTATTGTGATTCTATTACAAGTTAGACCAACATACGTAGCCATTCAGTTCATAAAAGTACCTAGTACATGTGTAGTTGACATATTATTAGACATGCCATGATTATAACATCTCTAAGCTATCCCATCTATAGTTTATCGATACCTAAAGTATATACATGATAACTAGGAGGTTATAATTTAGGGTGTCCCATATGAACACCCTATTCCCGTTCCAAAACAAATTCTAGCATAGTTTCTAGCTATAGTTTCAATGCTAACACTAGTTATAGTTCCATCATTATCAAATATTACATAGTTATCAGTTACAATAGAGATTACATCTCTTTTGCATACAAAAAAGTGTTCAACAGATTCCTCATCATAGGTCAATTATACTTATATGATATCTAAAAATATGCATACTCTCCATCAATAACTATTATTAGAAACACCATTTCATCAAAGATACATCACATATTCTAGAAGACCTTCCTCTACATAATTTATACCAAGATCAGTTATATTGGGGTCTCAGAATTTTCAACATAGGGTACCTACATCACCTATAACTTTTACATCTATCAGATGGGTCCCAAAGACCCATATAGTTCATATGGAATCAAAGTCAATGCAACATCATATCATCACTACTCATGCAGCTTCAGATTTAGATTATATAATAAAGTAATTTAATTAATTAAAATTAAGAGTTTGCATATTACAACACAAGTTTGTATGAATTATCTCAATAGGTTGTATAGATATTCTATATTTACCTATTGGAAAAATTTCTCTATGTTATTTTCCCACAACACATTATTCATGTAATTCAACTATGTTTTCAATATAGGGATGAACTTCAACAATTTTCCATTTATTGTTTGTTATTCATTATGTGAGGTCCCAATTTTAACATTGGTAGTTTTGTTAAAAAAAATTTGTTACAATATGTTTTTAATGTTATTTGAGAGACATGATGTTTATTATTCCATTATTATTAAGATAATACATATTATGTTATTAGTGATATAGTTACTTACATGAGTATTATATAGATGTTAGTTATGGATGATTTCATATTATTTTATTTATTGAAATTCATCATGTGATTCAAGATCTCTCTCTCTCTCTCTCTCTCTCTCTCTCTCTCTCTCTCTCTCTCTCTCTCTCTCTCTCTCTCTCTCTCTCTCTCTCTCTCTCTCTCTCTCTCTCTCTCTCTCTCTCTCTCTCTCTCTCTCTCTCTCTCTCTCTCTCTCTCCTACACACACCACACACACACACACACACACACACACACACACCATGTACATTATTGAGATTTTCACTTTTGGTTGATTTATGTATGAATTTTGTATTTTTATATATTAATGAAGATGTTTACATTAAACAAATTTGGATAGCTAGGGTGGTGAATTTTTGTGTAATATAATGCACAAATGACATTGGAGATCAAGATAGGTAACTAGGAATACACAAAATATAACAAAAGTATTATTTATATAGTGACTTTGTGAACCTCTTTAATTAAAATACAATCCTAGTATTAAATTTTAACCTATTTTTTTGCTTTGATCCTCCTTGGCACTTCTCTTTAAATTTTTCAACAATAGCATAGGATTCACCTTTACTTTAAATCAATATAAAATTAAATTAGTATAACCCTTAAGTGGAACCTTAACCAAAGACCTGATATATAATTTAGACCCATTATTACAAGTGGATAAAAATTTATAATATAGTTTATGTTCCCATTTCTGGCATGGGTAAGTGAGAACATTAGTAGGTATGGAAAAGACTTGGTTTCCCAAATGGGCGTCTAAGGTGAATTAGTGTTAGATAAAGTTGTTTTGGGAAGTTCCAAGGCATGGGAAGGTAAAATTTTAACATTTTAATTAGCCATTTGTTTGAATTTTAATGTTTATAAGAAAAAGTTAATACTTTCTCAAAATATATTTTTCTAGTTTTAAAATTATAGAGTTGAGGAATACTTGAGGAAGGAAAAAGGGGTCTTATATAAGAAGTTTTTTTACTTTATTTTTTATAAAAAATAAAATAAATGTATTATATAATTCTATAGGTATAAGACAAAAGTTATCATAATATTAAATATATATATAATATCTAATTATTATCATTTTGATAAATTAATAAATATTTAAATTTGATGTTTTTAGAAGACACAAAGAGGAAATATAAATAACTTTCACATGAATATATGTTAATTAATCTAATTTTATGATTGTGATAATATAAATAATAGGTGACTATATAGACTGAATTTAAATAAACTCACACCACCTCTACATACCATGAAACACTACTATATTTTTAATTAAATATCAACCAATAATCGAATAAATCATAATGAAATGGAGTTTAATACATTTCTTATATATAATAAATTATAGAAAAAACATTCATAATAACTTAAAGATTGATCAAATATTATTATAAAGATGTAAGGATAATGGGTTTTGTGACAAATCACTCTCTCTCATATGAATACATTTTACTAATATAGATATAATTCCAATATGTTTAATAAATTAAAAGTAATGTATTGACTTCATAAGTGATTGACAAGTTTAATTACTCAAGGATTTCTCTTCAAAAAATTTACAATCGATATAAACCAATGAATCATAGAAGGATAAAAGGAATGTTTGATAGAAAATTTTATCATAAAAATGTATCCTCAAAATTTACCATTCCATTATCATTCTTTAATTGGTTATAAAATGAGGTTATTTTCTAGTTTACAAATTTACATAATGAGATAGCACAATGATACATCTAATAAAACATTGACCCTACTACAATCATCTAATACAAATTCTAATCTAACATAGAATACACTTTTGAGACAACAATAAAAATAATACATCTAACATGGGTGTAAGAATGGTTTACAACATAGAAATACAACCAATATCCTTGAATTATATTTAGGAAATAAATGTTGATAGGAAAAATAAGGTTAACTTTCATCCAAAAAGTGGTTAAGGCTTTAGTAAAGCACCACATTCAAGGATGACATGCTCTTTATCCTACTAAGCATGCTTTTTATCATAATAATATTAGCACAAGGCATGATAACAACTTATGCAAGAAGTACTATTTCTTAGAAAGTACAATAAAATAGGATATTTATTATTTCAATAATCTGACCACATTTTCTAAAACATTATAGCCTCATAGGCTCTTGAAATTTTTATTAAAAGAGTTCCAATATTAAACTTAGCAATATCCAATCCATTCCATAAACATAATTAGTCCATTTACGGGTTTAAAAGACAGAGATAGATCAATGAATGTTTCATAAAACATATAAGATAACAAAATCATAGGAGGTGAAATGAGTAATCCTATGGTAATCTAAATTCACTGCAAGATATATGATGTTTCTTCATACTTAGACATTATCCTATGATCATATAAATTAATGTTTAATTGATACATTCAAGATAACACAATAATAACAATTAAAATGAATAATCTTACGGTAATCCAAAATCTATGTAACATAATGATTTTTATTCATGACTATATGTGCTCTTATTATAGCTATATTAGAATTAGAAATGATTGATGATTAAAATATCTCATTAATGATAATAATAACTAATTTATGATAATAACAACTGACTAAAATTAAACAAAGCAAAGTTAAGAAACCATTATTTGATTTCAAAAAGATTTTTATTTATTTTTAATTCATTGCTATAATTAATATATGTTAGCTTACTATGATATTATTATCTCACCATGAAATCCCTCATTACATTATGGTGGAATGAAGGGAATTATCTAGGAACCATTTATGAAATAGCTCCATGTTCATTACATATGTGAAAATATTTTTGAATATAAAATAAATGGCCTATACCATCCACATTATTGGATTCTTTATGTTGCATTTGGGTTGCATACCCAAACATAAAAACATGATAGGGCCATCATGTTTCTTGTAACCTAGTGATATATAACCCAAATGAAGAGATTAGTAGTATAATAAGTAACCAAAGGAACATAATGGTTTTGATTAGTCATATGAGGTGCCTGATATCATGAAAATATAAATGATCTTCCTTTTCTTTCTTTCCTTTCACCTATAAGAACCAATACTTGAGGTAGATAAGAAGTTGTATCGATAACCAGAAATCTAAAACATAGATGTAAGGAAAATTGTGAAATATTTTCATGCATTCATGCCATCATCCTTTAGGTATTATATTTGGAAAGAAGAGATGCCAAGTTAGGGTGGTTTCAAGGTTTCCAAAGCATAAAACCAATACCTAATGGTTCTACTATAACACTACCATCTATACTATATTTCTAAATTCCATATTAAAGATAAATGCCCATCTTAGTGTTTTCTATTCTAAAAATTTATCCCCTGCTTGAGTTTAACTTTTGTAATTCCAATCTACAAAGGTTAGAGTATAAATAAATAGAATACTAACAATGTTTAGTTTATTAGTTAGGTCATGTTTCAAAGTCTAAACACTTTTATCATAGAACAAGGTTTCCATTACCTAAGACAACTATAAATAAATAAATAAATAAAATTTCTTTGAAAACACTGAAACTAAATAAAATCCATTCTCACATAAAATTGCCATAGGATATTTTAGGAAAAACTAGGCCCATTAGTTCAAAACATACAAATCCATATATGACAAGTGTTTTGAGGTATTTATACTTGAAGTTAAAGATTCAAATAATTTATTGACATAATATATAAAATCACTCAGATGTAAATGTAAAGCTAGAAAACATGAATATCATAGGTCATTGTAAGAGCTAATACTTAAAGATTCCTAGAAGTAGAGAAAGATAACATGCCTATAAAAATATAAGGGAGAGTTTATCCTACTAATGCCTAATTTTGAAACACATACATTGCTCCTTTATTTCCCATATTATTTTACTTGGGTATTTTTTCTCATGTGAATTTAATTTCAAATGAATGTTTTTATTTGAGTTTGCATATTTTTCCTTGCACTTTAAGACATAAAAACTTTTAAGAAAATCATCTTTGAATAAGCTTGGCTATGAATGAGTATCATGTCCCTTCCACATATGTTCCATTGATATATAATGATGTGCATATATATGCTCAATTGTAAATGCAGTTCCAACATGTAATTTTCAATCTTGTAACTATTTTTCACATGCCCCTATATATGCATTTAAATGTGTATGATTATATGATTTGAGTCTTTCAGAATTGATTGAATATGCATTTTATATGCCCATATCTATAATTATGTGTTAATATATTTCATATTTTTATTTCTAAGTTGTTTTTAAATTTATGAAAACCTATACTCTATTGTAAAATATATTTTTACATTATTTTGAATCATTGAAAAGTTGCACTTTGTATTTTCTAGCTTATATTCCATTGTAAATTTTTGTTTTTGGAGATTTTTATATCTAATATAATTCCTCCATGATGACCACTTTTGAGATGAGAAATATAACATGAATGTTAGTCATATCTAAAAATGATAGTTGACAATATTGAGTGATAAATACATGATCATGAATTATAATATCAACATGTTGTAGAGTATGTCATCGTAGAATTATAATGTTCTTTTGAAAAATATATGTAACATATTGAATTAAAGGCATACAAAGTGTTATGTATAGATATATTTAGAAATAAAGTGTGAAGTAAGTTATAATAAACTATACCATGCCCTGAGAGAGTATGGTATAAATCATGGCCACTAATCAATATAAGTAAGCACATAAACATAACATGAATTAATGTCATAGTGTCAAACAATAATGCCAATGGCCACATACAAGAGTCATGTTCAAATGTCACATAGACAGTTATTTTCTACACACAGATCCAAGAGATATAAGTAATGGACATGTTTAAATGTCTCATATACAAAATATTATCTCATAGATATATTCAGTAAGTTTTTAAACATGGGCAAAGTCCCACATAGTAAACAATAAATATCTAACCTATCATTACAAAAAATTAAAGGCCTAAATTTTAGGATAATAGAACAAGTGAAAACTATTCTATTACATCCAAATATATCAGTGTCATATTTTTCTAGTAAAGTATCATATCTATATACCATGATGTAAAATATAAGTGATTTACAAAACACCTGTATTTAGTATAGCTCAACATTGCATATGAGGTCATAGATAGATATATATTATTAATGATGTAAAATTTATAATAAGATGCTCTATCCATAGGCATGGCAATATGTTGAAATAGATTTCAATATCCAGGAATGTGTATGTAATGTATATCCCTCATCACAATCATATACCTCATTAAATTCATGTGTGTATAGAAAATATTAATATATCTACCAACTTAAATTATAAATAACATATGCCAATCATCAAATTAGCATCTCATGTAATGATTATGTCCTAGAATTTTAATTTTAAATAATATTTTTAATTTTTGACATTTTTTTAAAGATTTTTATATATGCAAAAGGACTAACTTATGGTTGTGTCAAAGGGAGTACCATAGTGTGTGATTGGATCATAGTCTTGGTGTTGTTGGTGAAACTGCTACACATGCATTTATCTAAACAAAAAAGAGTAGGAGAAGGTGATTAGACCACTAATTATTGAATGTTATTCCATGTGTCTAATTGGAAAAGGTACGTGACTTGTTTATGTTTGGTCTATAATTGCCATTGTTTTTTGTGGAACATGTTTAATTACATTAGAATTTTTATTAAGATGCATTTTCATGAGATTTAGATTGATTATAACCTTGTATAACTATTCAAAATTAATCTTACTTCTTAGGAAGGTAGATCATACTCCATATAAATGGTCATATATAAGTTTTTTTGTAGGTTTGATAATTGAATATGCAATATGATCTTGAATGTATGCATGGATTATCCTTGGATGTTGATTTGGAGTAGGTGATATAAGTCAATTTTTATGGAGATCTATAATAGTATCCATAACTAGTTCTGGTTGTGGGGGACAAGGAGGAGTTACCATTAAATATAAAAGTTGCTCATATATGATTCATTGAAATTTGACCACTTGATTGTAATGTGTGTACTTGATTCATCTATGCAATGTAGATATAAGTGATCAAATCATATATAGTAAAGGGCATCCCTGTAGCATATTATAAACCCATGTGCTTGGTAAGAATATAAATGGAATATAAATTATATGTAAATGAACCTATAGTAGTAGCATTATGTGTCCAAAAGTGTCTTATGTATGCACATCAACTAATTTTACTACCCTTGATGTTTTATGAAAATATTGCTCTATGTATCCAAGAATGTCTATTTGTTTCATTGCACATGCATTTTTTTTGATCCATTATTATTCATCAAAACTATTAATATATTTATTTTTGACATATGATATAATGAAGAGTGCACGCCTATCTAAATCATCATACCTGATTTGACTGTTATCAAATTTGATTATTAGACATTGTGATAATGTTCTTATAAATTTCCAATAATTCTATTTGTTGGATGCCCATATATCTTAGGAGAAGAATGTATATTATATGTATGATGTAATTTTGAATTATATATATTGTTGATTGTTATATGATTTGGGAATTCATTACTACATATTTTTAGCTTTACATTATAATTTTTTAAGTTATAATTTCCTCTATGGATGTGCTTACCTAAATGGTATTGTAATCAATGAGATCATGTATTTTATGCCTTATTTTGGGAAACTCTTTGTCAAATTCCAAATGCACCTATGGTAGGAAAAATATGCATTACTTTCAAATCCCATATTTTGAGTCTTGGTCAAGCAAAGCTCAAATGTAGGAATAAGTGATATAAGATTGGAATTAAATATATATTTTAACATGATGTGAAGAGGTTTTGGTAACCTTGTAAATTGTCTCCTTGGTGGAGTTTTCAATTGAACCATGCTTTATGGTTTTGATATTACATTAATAGTTACTTTTGATTCATTCTTGTTTTTATTGAATTTAACCTTGTAAAGTGGCTTGATTTTAAACTTAACAATTAAAGTGGATGTAAAATTGATGAATAGTTGAACTCAAGTACAATGATATGAGATTGACTTTTTTTTCTTTGACTAAGAGGCATTAATATTAAAAATATATGAACTTGTAAAATATTATTGATTCATAGAGTGGTGATAAAAATATTTGATTAAATATATCTTGAAATTAATGAACTACCATAACATTTATCATATTTATAGCATACTCTTTCACTAAAGGACATTAATTTATTTTATCATTTGATAATTTATTGAGTTTTAAAATTTATACTTAAGATGAAATTCCACAAATATTGATGGATAAATGTTGTAAAAATTGAAAATCTAATTAGTTGAATGCTGTAACTGATTACAATGTCAGAATGTGAAACCATAGTAGATCAAATTTTTTGAAATGTCTTAGAAAAAATTTGGTTTAAATTATTTTTCATTGTATCATATAACAAGCATGTGACATGGAAATAATGAATATTTTTTTGGATCACTTGTACCCTCATAAAATAGAGGGTTATGGACTATAAATCTAGTTTGTAGTGGGAAATATGATATTTTAGGTGCCAAACAATTTTTAATATGAGTATGCAAGTTTATTTAATGAATATATTTGGATACATCTTTATTTATTTTAAATATTTTTGCATGTAAGGTTAGAACATTTTTCTTAAGAGAGGATACATTAGGTGAGGTTGTAGGTGGACATTGTGTGATGATCAAGGGAAGTGTATATGATTATCTAACTATAGGGGTTGATAGAGGAATGGTAGAAATAGTATTAACTATATTATCTAAAGTAGAAGTATATTGTAGTTTATATTTCTCACCCCTTAAAATATATAGGAATGACTCAATCTTATTTGGGTTTATATTAATATATTTAGTGAAATTTTTATCATTAACTTATTATTTATTTATATAATATTTAATGACATGAAAAATTATAATAATTCCATCAATAGATGCATAATATGCCTTATAAAATCCTTGATGTATAGTTTATCTTATTCTAGAGCCACAATTTAATGACATTTTAAGCTAATGATAATTGTATTAAGGCTTCATATTGAAAGTAGTTATTTTAACCATTTTATCATTTCTTTTGAATTTTTTGACCCAAAATTATTCATGTTGATGCATAGAATAATAAATTGAAAGGATGAACATCTTCAAGGGTTTTATATTGATAATCCATTATATATTTGATAAAGAGAGATAAATTGAATATTAAAAATCATTAATTTATAATTAGTGAACACTTAATTATGACAATGAGGAAATTTTAAAAGAGTGAAAAAAAAAATGGTGTCATTAGTCAATGGTGTCTTTACTATATAGGATCTCAGATATAGTGATCCTAATCATAAATAACTAACACACTCTAGAGGATTCAAACATTCCCATAGCCACACTATTCCAACTCATGGGTTACATTGATATTAACTTCTTAGTGTTAACTACTTACTAATGCACTATGAAAACAAATGGTCAAAGTCTTCATATGGCCAAAAATAAAATCATATGCAATTAAAATATATTGAGAAGTATGTGGAAAATAGAATACGTGAACACTTATATCTAGTAGCTTCAATCTAAGAGAAGCATCCCTCACACCACATATCATATATTGTTTATGACATATTTCCCCATAATGAAAGCTCATATGAGTTTTAAAACTATCAGAACAAATTTACTATAAAAATACAAATAGAAGAGAGAAAAATAAATTGAAAGATAAATAATAAAATAAAGGCTTGGGTTCACCAATATGATTTACCCTATTTTTTATAATTAAAAATTGAATGTTAGAATATTATTATATATTTAAAATTGGAAATATAAAAAAATCTAAAGATATACAATTTTCATCATTTTTAATTAAAAATAAGTGTTGAATATAATAAATTGTTTTTTTAATAGATAAAGAAGAGATATAATTACATCACACACAAATACACGATAATTTTTACTATGAAAATTATAATATGTGACTATTAAGACTAAGTATAAAGTGAAAAAAATAAATTTAAATTTAAACTGGTCCATTTTAACTACATGATGGTGGAATGAGATATAATTTATTGGTCATAAACATGTCCTAGTTGACTGTGATATACTTCTAATTAAAAAAGATAGAAAAAAATTGAATCTAAAAATGGAATATTGGAGGTATAATAATTAAATATTTATGGATGGTTATACCATAGGTCAATGGTTTCAGTGTGTGTCTGATAATATTGATCATAGACATACCCTTCTTAGATATTTAAAAAAATTAATCATTGAACATGTTAACCATATAAATCATTTTGTAATTTCATATCTTTTAATACCTTAAGGATATTTAATAACTTGAATAAAAAAAATAGGGTAGTGTAAATGGATAAGTAGAACTTAATCACACACTTGACGATTGACCATTACCTATTTACTTAATACTCTAAGGAGGTAAACTAAGTCCACATAAATCTCCCACCTAGAGTAAATGTGTAGTTGTGTTCATTAGATGATGTAAATTCAACTATAACATGGATTTAATACTTGAAAATTATATGTCTCAACTTTATTTATAAGTATGTTGACTTGTTTTATGATTATTATTTATGAATGATGCAAACATTAGGTAGAATATGGATAATTTCCTCAATGTGCATAATTTATACTGTTATACAAGTAAATATAAAGTGGTGATAATATATGTCAATTGATATGATTTTATAGTGTAATATTTTTATATTTTAATTTGTTTAATCGTATGAAACATGTGGGATGATACAAAAGGTTATTTTGAATTTTATAAACTAGTCATTATTTCCTAGTGTGAAACAATCTAGAGAGATCAAATAAAGTTATCCTATGTTGTCGACAATATGAAATTAATTATAGATAGATTGACAATTTTAAATTTTATATTTTGTATAATAGTAATGGAGAAAAAGGGTTGAGCCCAAAAATATATTAGTGGATTATAGAACATATGAATAAGAGTCATGTATTTGAGCATACGTCATGTACTTAATTTATGTCAATAATTAACATTATTAAATACATGTGACCAAATTTAGGTGTCTAAAAGAATAGTGGAGATTGATTTGGGAAGGAGTTGCATTGATTAAAACACTTGTATAATATTCCATTTTTATATACTAAAGTGGTGGTATTAAGTAGGATTCCATGTCACCCATGTGTTTTCATTTTATTATTTTAAGTATAAACATTTTTTCCCTTCTTCCCTTCTGCCCTAAAGAGGGCAAAAGGCCATTGGGATTATCCTACTTTATTTATATTTTACAAGCTTATGTTTATACAAACAACATGTGTGTGTTTATTTTTCTTTTATCTTTGAGATGATAAATTGATGCATTTTTTTTTGTTGTATCTATTTCTTATTTATTGATTTGAAATAATACTAGTATGCCTCCCAAATGGGACTAGATTGTTTACATGATATGTTCCCTCATGAGTAGGGTTTGGGTAGTGAATCCAAGTTTCATGTCCTTCTATGCATTTCCAATGAATAGGGTTTAGGAAAAAGGAATACCTTATGTTTCCAAGTTCCTCACATGGAAATAGAAAAGGGATTAAGAAATAAATGCACTCAAAATTTTATCCTACCCCATAGAGTGAAGCACGTAAATTATCATCCATAATGGTATAATGTGGAATATTAATAATTATTTAAATTTTGTTTGTAGTATCCTTGTGTGCTTTTTACATTTTTTATGAGAGTTACTTTATTGATGTTATGTGGGTTTTGGTTTTGGTTAAAAATGAAATCCTCTTGGAATAAGATACAGGTTAATTGGCATTCCTTATTGTATATTCTATTTGAGATTTTTACATTTCCATCATCCAAATCATTCATTGCTTAAACTACCTTAGCTTGAACCATTAGTGTCATTTACGCTCATATATGGAAATCCTAGGCTTAGTGGTGTGTAAGTAAATACCTTAATGATGGAAAAATGATGAGAGATGAGCCTATTGTTGGCTTGAAAGTTTTAGTTCACTTGATACCTTACATGGAGACTATCTTTACTTGTATTATTTTGTCAATTGAAATGTTATAGAAATGTTTGTATCTAATTTTCAACCACTACTAATGTCAAGGAAGGAAATTTGATGTAAATATCATAAACTTTCACCAATTATTGTTTCCTCAAAGTTATAGTTAAACTAAGGATGGGGGATTATAATAAAACAACATTATTATGCTTTGAAAACTAAGTTGTAGAAATTATTTGAATAAATTAAATTTGTATTTTCCATAATATTTTAAAAAGGTTGAAATTTTGTTTCATATTTCACATTTTGTGTGTTTTTATTGTGGTCCATGTAGGGAGAGTTTAATTTATTTATTTTTGATAAAATTATATATATTTTTAAATTTTACTGAAATAAATATTTAATAAAAATTAGGATTCATCAGGGTTTTTCACCTTTCATGGTTTAGTGTTATTGCTTAGGGTTTAATTGTTATGATTTTATGCAAATAAACTATTGAGTTTTCTATACTTCCCTTTGTATTTTTCTTAAATTTTATAATGTTTTTATATAAATAAAATGAGGTAAAAAGGTGCCCAAGTCAATTTAAAATGTTTATGACATGTTTCCTTTTGTTTCATGAATTTTAGGATTAAGGTTTGGTCCATTTTAATTTTTTTAATTTGGGTGCCTGTAGTGTAATTAGTAATTAGACAAGCCCTTTGGAAGGGTTAAAACCCTTTTAAGTAAGTAAATATAGTAAATACCTTGATAATCATCCATATGACCATGTAATGAGTAATTTTGGTGCTATTGGATGGAGGGCATGTTGGTGATCATCGATATGGCTAAGATTATTGATAGTGAATGTGATCATTGTATTAATAGAGTCTATGTCAGTTTATGAGAAACATCATGGCTTATAATCAATGTGGTGAATCCCCATCATGCTCTTTCACCAAAAGGGTTAGTTGATAACTTTTGACTTGCACCTAGTTTAATAATAGAATAAATTCTAATAATTTTTTTTATTAAATATTAATTTTTTAAACTAGAAAATTTCCTATGTTTTTCTCGTATATTTATTTTAAGACCAAAACTCTTTTTCTTATCCCAAACAATTTTTTTGCATTTTTCTATTGAAATCAGGTGATGTCAATATGGAGTGACCTTTATAGACCTCCCCTAACATAAGTTACCTCTTTTATGTATCAAAGAAAATTTATTTCTTAAAACATTATAGTTTCCATAGTATGGATCATTTGTCAAAAAGAGTTATGTGTTGATCCTTTTGACTTTTTTGATCTCATGGAAGGTGTAAGACATGTCAACCTTAAAAGGAACCCTTCTTGATTCTCTGCTCTACTATGCAGACTATAAATAAAAATAAAAATATGAAAGTAAAAATTATATATTGTTATAACTTGATTGTTGAACATTAATAATTTTGGGGGACCTTCAAGCTCTCATAGGAATTTCTGAAAAATATGATAACCTTGAACTAGCTAGAGACATTATTAAAATATGGGTACATAGAAAAAATTGAAGTGATTTTATATCTATAAATATTTTCAAAATGAAGTAAAAAAGAAAAAGTTAAAAGATTAGAGACTCCATTAATGGTAGAAATATAAAGATGAGGATGGAGAAGAGGGATGACTATGTACAAGTCATCCTACAACACCTCAATCTTATTTTTACAAATTTTAAATAAAAACATAAAACGTGATTTCAAATATTTTTAATCTTAAAGGATTTCTATGGCTTCTTCATCTTGAATAAATTGAATGGTAAAAATAAAAAGGATCGAAATGTTTAGACTGAGGGCTTCATCCTCAAAGATCTAAGAAAAGAGACTTTAGACCCATTTTGAGGTCATATGACGAGTATTATTACATCTTGCTAAGCACTTTTATTAAAAGGTAAATCATATTGAAAATAGATTTCTAATTTGACATAAGGTTAGAACTGAGCCATGTAATTTGTGGACATTAAATAGGGTCCCTCTTGAACCCTAGTAAGAGTTAACATGAATCATTCAATCTGATAGTTTCTAATACACACCTAATTTTACTTGATCATTTATTATAGACCTTAGGGGCATCAGGGCCAATTTTTTAGATTTTAAACTTGTAAGTATATTTAAAACCTTATAAATTTATTAGATTAAGTGGAGCATGTAGCCACTTAAAATTTTACATTCATGTCATTTGGGCATGTGAGATTATTTTCATGCTTTACACGTATTATTCAATGAAGATGTTTTGAGACTACATTATCCAAAAGGATTTATACCTTTTTTGTGGTTTAAGTCATATAAAATTTATGTCATTAAATATTTTGATTTGGACACAGCATGTAAAACTGAGAGTTCCATGTAAATTTTTATCTTGTTAACTTTTCAATGTTTGGTAACTTTTCAACATTGACAACTTTTGGTTAATTACTTCCTCCTTGATTATACATTTGTCTTTTTTTGTGTATTATCAATCATGTGGAATGAAAGTTGATAAATATTGACATATAATATTTTATTGATACATCTCTAGTTCCAGAAGGTCTATTAGACCTAAGGACCCATAAAATTTAGTGCATGAAGTATATGTTTAGTTTATTATAGTAGACATTTCCTATTATGTTGTATGTCTATGAGGGGCACTAACCAAAACCATTACAAGGTTGATATAAGTCATTCAAGGGAGAGATGATAAGAGCAATAATATAACACAACAAACAATAAATAAATATATGGAGATAATTAGATACTGAAACCGCTCACACCCATGTACATAAGGAGAAAAAGTAGATTATCATTAAGGAGAGGTGTGTTGATAGAGGCAAGGTTAAGAACATCCTTATACACTAGAACTATGATATATGTCCAAGGACTTTATTTGAATCTAGACACATACTTCTAGTGTAAATCATGAAGGTTGTCTCACAGTCTCCCTTTCTCATTTTGGATTCAATTTATAGTTAATATCAATCTAGAATAATTAGGAGCTCACAATATTTTCATTACACATAGTAATTATTTTACAAATTCGGTTTCAGAAGCCATATACAAATCCAATAAAAGTGGAGACATATGCTTATTTATAATTATTAATATCATTAATAAAGTAAATAATGTTATTCCACATAATAAATTATTATCATCATCTAATATCATAATTGATTATGTGGAATATCATTATTTTGCATATTATTAGATGATGATAATAAATGATTATGTGGAATATCATTATTTACTCTATTAACATTTAATATTAATGATTATTACATTATTATTTTTGTACATGTGCTACACTACATGTTATATGAGGGTATTAATTTTTTCACATCATCTATTAGTTGTGTCAAAGGATCATCTAATCCATGCCATAGCGATGTTGTGTTTTTGTTAGATAGGTATTGAGTCACAATTGAGTCATATGTATTTATGTTTTGGGATAAATATATCATGGTTTATGAGATTTTTTCATGGTTTCTACAATTAATTGTTCTATGGATTGTGATTCTATGATATTTATCGGGCATTTACTACAATACATATTATTGCATGTTAAAGTGTTATAAATATTGGATATGAAACTCGTATACCTATTTCACTGTATTACATATTTCATAAATTATTTAATGATCAAGTATTTGAATGATGACATATTTCATATTTATCATAAGCATTATTTAAATTATTAAATTTTATATATAACAAATGTCACACATAACATTTTTTTATTGAGATGAGTGATTCATATGATTCATCACTCACCTCAAAAAAGGAAAGTATGGTGCACATTTAATATTTTTTTATGAAATGAAATACATATAGTTTACACTTTTAGGTTAAAATATTTGATTTATATCACAAACATCGGACATATTTAGGCATATATGGGGAATTTTACATAACTATGAGGAACATTGGTAATATTATATGACATTATGAGACAGTTTGCATTTATTCGATGCAAAATTTATTATTATTTTATTTGTAAAGAGAAACTCTGCCAACTTAGCCGTATACCTTATGAAGACCAAATATAGATATTGGGATAGGGATTGTAAAGCATGGGAATTATAGTTCAAAATTATTATAATCCTTCCTCTAATTTGGTGAGGACAGCTTAAATTGGATGGTCGTACGAACATATTTGATTTTTTTTATTACTCATAAAATAATAGAAAATGTTTTATTAAAACAATACTAAATGTAATGAAAAAAATTGACCAAAGATTATCAATTTAAAAGGATTTTAATAATTATAAATTTATTTTGTGATATTTTTAATATATAATTATTAAATTGGTATTCATTGAAATAATTATTACCAATTTAATTTTATCCATCCTTGTTATAAGTGTAAATGTTTCAATATAATCAATAACATTCTATTGAAAGTCCCCTTTAGTAACTAGTTTATCATTATACTTATACATATTTCCATATTATTTGTATATAATATTATACATCCATTTTTTACCAAAAAATTCTTTACCAATAAATAATTGGACCAATTCTCATCTATTATTTCTCTCAATTGATTCTATTTCATGGGTTCATAGCTGAAACCCACTCTTCTTTTTATTTAGCTTCATAAAACTTTGTGGCTCATCATTTTTTATAATTTGTGATATTAATGCATAGTTCACTTTTAATTGTGACTATGTAATTATTAGTTCAAAATTTGTATCTAATATTTAAATTAATGGGTAAGCATTTTCTATTTATATTTGATATTGTTTTGTTTCCATACTCCAATAATTAGGTTCTTTTATAATTCCATAAATAAAAGCTTATTTTCTCCTTTTTTTTAACTCGTAACTATATTATTCATCTCCTTTTAACATCAAATCTCTATTGATTTCTAATTTCTTACTTACTAGATCATTTAGCCAATATGCCTTTTTTTTTTATCATGTCCAATAAAAATTCACTTTAGCTCTTTGACATCAAGTTTATACCTTTTTAATTTGGTATGTGTGCATTAAAAATACATGCAAACACTCTTAAGTTATCAATACTTGGATTATTTTTGGACCATGGTTTTTCAGAAGTAATTCCTTTTACTACCTTTATATGACTTTTATTTATAAATTATACTATTATATTTACTTTTTCATCCTAAAAATTTTAATCCTAGTTTTTCTCTTTTATCATACTCTTGTTTCAACAATGGTCCAATTCTTCATTTTAGCTATTCCATTTTGTTTTGGAGTATAGGAAGTAGTGATTTCCTCTTGATTCCTTGACTCATGTATAAATATTGAAATTGATTTGCCTTATATTAACGTCCATTTTTTGAGATAATCACTTTGATGTAATGTTCACTCTATTTTTCAACCAACTTATATAAATCAATGTAATCACTTAAAAGTGGTGAATGTATGCGAAGAGTGTCACATGAGTTAATATAGATCCCTAGACTATCCATAGACCTATCCTTGAGGATTAGACTTATTTTTTTAGTCATTCAACATACCATAGTCATCTACATCCAATCAAAACATAGTCCCAAAACTGTCATCTCAAATCCTGACCCAAATTACTTAGCAATCTACAAGGAAGATACTAGTTTCATATTTAGGAAACTTCAACAACATGGCGCTAGTGTCCCCAAGTAGGTACTATTGTCCTTAGCCATAGTTATTACCAAAATATACTTTTTTAAATGTGTGTTATTCCTATGGTTTTTTTTATCACATTTTATTATCTCCACAAGCTTCACAACTATATAAATACAATTCTAGGTGAACTCCATTCACTAGAAGAAAAAGAGATGCAAAATATATTCAAACCAATGATAAAGTCGGGAAAAATTAGTGTATTTGATAACTATTTTACCATAATTTATATATAATACTATCTACAATATCCCTAAGTACATTTGTGAAGTATTTAAAATATCAAACACATTCAAGGCATCTGAGGCCACTCTCATTCTAGTATTCACTTGCACTTGCATCAATCACTAGTTGGGAAAACTAAATCAAGATTCATCCCTCTTTGGACTATTGGTATGTATGAAAAAATCTACACAAAGGGGTGTTGAAGATCTCTAGTTCATCCTGCTAACACACAAAAAATTTTGTTTCATTCCATACTTGCAAGGAGGATTAGGGTTTTCATATTAAATCAAGATTTCTAGGCACAACACATAGATATAAGTTTTATGTATGCAATAAAATGACATAAAAAAATAGGCATAGGTGATGTCAAAAAATTAGAATAGTCTTGTAAAGGGGAAATTAGCACCATATTGAGGATATTACACATAGATAGGGATACTATCCATAGTGGGTGTTAATATCCAATGATAAAATGAACTCCAAAATCATGTTTATGACACATATAGCTTCTTAGATCTCAAATTTTAGAATCCATATCATCCATGATAGTCAATATTTAGATAACTATTAATTTATGCCCATTTATTGATATTATTAGAAAGTCAAATAAGGTCAAAAGTCATATTAAATTAGTACTATATTATTGCATATTTATTTAATTGATTTAGTCATCTTATCTCTTTAATCTAAACATAATATTTTCATTGTAAAACCCTTAAAGTTTAATTCATTTGGTGAAATCATCTTAATTCAGATATTGCTTTTAAACTTAACTTGCATTCATCCAAATTTTGTGGAATAAATATAGGGATGAATACTTATACTTCTTTCATTTTATTTAGACAACCTAGCTAATTCAAATAAAATTTTACATTAATTTTTCAATTTATTTTACATAGAGTTTAAATTGGTGAAATGAAACCCTATATGCTCCTAGGGTTTATATCATTTTTTCTCATAGTTTCATTAGATACTATTAATTATTCAAAATTCATGTACTCTATTATAGTATCTCTCTTTCAATTTATGTAATATATGCCATCTAAAAAATCTCTCTCTCTTCAATTAAGAAGAAGTGCTAGACTAGGTGGTTATTCTATAAAGCATATTCATATTCGAGCTATTCAAAACTATAACAAGGACATGGAACCTATTATAACTCTAGCTATGAAACCTTCACAACCTAATTATTTAGAATTAATGACAATGCATCCAAATATTCACAATATATCTTGGAGCAAGATGAGGTCCACATTGATAATCGAGACACACTACCTCCTCTTAATGATAATGACATAATTATGAAAAAAGATGAGGTATTGTAAGGATTCAAAGATATAATTTGAGAACATACCCATGATCATTCATAAAATTTACAAGCCATATTATTAATCAAAAATATTACAAACAATGTTCAATCTTCAACTCCTTCAATTAATAATGGTGTTACACCTTCAGTGGGGCCCACTCAACCAACTCAAATAGCACAACCCAAGATTGTTATTCAAACTCTAGTGACATGTAAAACACTTGTGTCTAGTTCTTATAATCCATAGATATAATCCCTTATGTATGATTTTCTTATTCTATAGTCTATTGTGTTACATCTTGAGCAAGAAGTAGGTAATACATCAAATGCCTTAGATTCAAATATTTTCTTACATGCACCATTGGCACATCACATAGTTTCAACTAGTTTATGATACTATTTCATGGAACCCAATCTCATATTATATGACTACTAGGGTGACCCATAACATCACCTTAGATCCTTTCAAGTGACATGCTTCAACTATGTGTCTAATGATTGGCTTCTTATGAAGGTATTACCATGTAGTCTCAAGGATTATGCCTTAAAGTGGTTCTATAATTTTATAAATCAATCTATCATGACATTAAATCCAATAAATGACATGTTCCTAGCATACTTATCTATCAACATCAGTGATAATATATCATGTGTACAAGTGGCATAGATAAATAAAACCTCAAATGGGCTTTTCATCGATTATATCTTATGATACAAGATAATATTATCCAAATTGACTAGCCCTGTGGTAGATAGAGAGCTTCAAGATATATTTAAATAGAGTATATTACCAACACTTCAATAATCTATCTTATTTAAAAAGTTTTACATGTTTACTACTATGTGCCACATAATCAAGGAAAGATAGGTTGAGATATTAGCGATGGATAAAATCAAATACAAAAATCGATAAAAATAAACTATTAATATTAAAAACAAATATCCAAACAAGGTCAATATAATAAAAGTGATCAAAAGTACATAGTCAATGAAACTTTCGAGCCTTCAGTAATCTTCTAGAGTCACCATCATGAGTTATAAAACAACTATTGGAATGCAATGTCATATCTATCCCTCCCATTAAAAATATTGATATGACACAAACTCTTCCAAATATTTATGTTTAAAATGCATTCTTAAATTATCACAATGCACCATGCCAAATTAAAAATAGTTGCGTTACCCTGAATCATAAGATACAAGATCTCATTGAGGCTAATATTATTTATGTGGGCGCACCCATAGATGCATGAAAATAAAAAACAAAGGCAAAGACACTAAATATATTTTCAAATCCTTTCACAAAGAATACATCTAATTAAATAAGGGCCACATCAAGTGTTCACTATGCAAACCAAGCTCATGCACCATAATATTCCTATCAGACAATAACATAGGAGACACATCCAGTGCATAAAATTATTGGCATGTATCACGCTACAGTTCCACCTAGACCACATATCACATTTTTAGAGTAGGATATTATGGATGATGACACAAATTTACGTGAACTTTTCATAAAATCATATATAAACCACCATCATATTCATAGTGTTATGGCTAACAATGAGTCAAGCATAGTCTTATGTACCATGATACTCTTACAACACTTGGGATACAAATAGAGGGATATATTACCCATAGTTAATTTATTAGTGATTTCAATGGCCACATTCAGATATTCATTAGGGTATTATGATTCCATTATAGGTTAGACCAACAAACATAGCCACTCAGTTCATAAAAGTACCTAGTACATGTGTAGTCAACATATTATTAGACATGCCATGATTATAGCATCTCCAAGCTATCCCATCTATATTTTATCGATACCTAAATTATATACATTATAATTAGAAGGTTATAATTTAGGGTGTCCCATATGAACACCATCTTCCCATTCCAAAATAAATTCTAGCATAGTTTCTAACTATAGTTTCAGCACTAACACTAGTTATAGTTCCATCATTGTCAAATATTACATAGTTATCAGTGGCAATAAAGAGTACATCTCTTATGCATACATAAAAGTGTTCAATAGAGTCCTCATCATAGGTCAAGTCTACTTATATGATATCTATAATATGCATACTCTCCATCAATAACTATTACTAGAGAGACCATTTCATCAAAGATACATCACATATTCTAAAAGACCTTCCTCTACATAGTTTATACCAAGATCAGTTATATTTGGGTCTAGGCATTATCAACATAGGGTACCTACATTACCTATAAATTTTAAATCTACCAGATGGGTCTTGAAGACCCATACAATTCATAAGGAATCAAAGTTAATGCAATAACATCATATCATCACTACTCAGGCAACTTCAGATTTAGATGATACAACACACTAGAACATGGACTCATAGTTACCCTCCCACGCCACATGCATGATCACATTTCCCCTATTATACATGGGTCATGGTGATAGTGAGTCTCTCATGAGACACATAGGATAGAATGGTTCCTTACCTTGTACATACTTCCTTCTCTCTCTCATACTTTTTCTTTCATTTGCATTCACATAGATTATACTCAGAAAACCCAAAAACACTATAACATGTCAAAATATAAAAGCATTTAAATATTTTGAAAATATAAAATTATCACAAATTATATGCATTTCTATGTTTATACTTCTATTATTTTGTAGATATTGCATATTACTAGCTATCCTAGTATAATTAGTTTTATCATACACATATGCTTCACTTATTCTTATTGAGTCTTTCTATATTATAGATAGGAATTTAGTCCACTACACTAATCTATATCATCTATCATATACCCATTAGGGGCATTTACATCGATCCAGGTTTATACATTGATACATCCACCTGCTTGGGTGTATCTCTTACAAAGTTATTATAACTAGGTTCTATCTTACACACTATACATTCCAATTTATGCATTGATTTGTATTGATATTTATCATTTTTCCTCATTTCTCATATTTTTTCTTCACTATCACTGATTAGAATCAGTATATATGTATCTTGGTAAATACATAGATTTGTATTACATAGTTATACATGATTTCATTTATAGTTCTTATATTGGACTTGATTATGTTCCCATGTTTCTTCCATCTTTAAGGGCATTTTAATATGCCATTATCTTTATTATTGTACAACACTTCTTTTTTGTATGCTTTGGACATGTGCCCATGTTTCTTGTGTGTGTTTTCCTACTTCTATATGTAGACATTTCAATATGTCCTTATATGTGGTTCTACACTAAATTACTTATTGTTTGAGTATGTAGACATTAGAACATGTCCTTATATGTATTCATTCTTAGATTTAGTGGCATTTTCCCATGTCCCTTATATTATGTCCCCTTGGCCTATCTTTGCATGATTTATATGGTTATATACATGATTCCTTGTATTTTTCTACACCAGGATAGTTTTATTTGCTTGTTACACACATACACACCAATTTTTGATGCCATGATAGATTGTATGCATCTACCCCACCTACTTGGGTGTCATGATGGATATAAATCCCCATACCCATAGGTAGTACTTATATTTTGTATATATATACATTAATTACATATATATTGACACCCTTGTGCAATGTTAGATTATAACATACATCTTACATTACCTACTTATACTCATTTAAATTTACATTATAAAGTTATGTTTATATATTATATTAGAATTTCATGCACATGATTCAAATAACACATTTTGTATAGCTATTATTTAGAGGGCAGTTCAAACAAAGGTTTCACAACTACCCTCAAAAGAGGTGGCATTCACAGGGGTTTATCACAAATATCAGGCCCCTACTTTGCTATTTATAGATACATTTCAGTGCACAGGCTCATATTTAGAAATCAAACTTAGGGAAAACACAAAATAGAACAGAGATTCATAATTTAGTCTAGATCACTTAAAAATTAGACTAGGAATTTATTATCACCTAGATTGGGGCATGACCACTACTAGGCACTATTATCCACTATAGGGTGTTACTATCTAGTAACCCTAGTTTATGGATATTATAAATCATTTATACCAATAAACCAAATACAATACAAACTTGCATAGATACAATCATGGATTTGGTAGTTATGTTTGTATTTGGAATAGATTCAGTCATTTCATTTCAAATTGATACTAGTTTCTTAGATTTGAGGGTGTCATGCACAACATGATCACTACCACATTTAGTTTGATTACACATATTCATTTATTACATACTCAGAATAGATTTAGTATAATCAAATACCAAATTGAGGGCATGTGTGTAGTACATTAGTTTACATATACTCAGCTTCAGATAGGTTGATAAAATGGAATGGCAAACTCCACGTCTATTACCATATGGTATCCACTTTCTATAACATTTTAGGCTATCATTAGATTCATTCCTTACACTATATATGGTGGTTGGAATTATCAAGTGGCTTAGAGCCATGTAATATACCCAAGTGGAATTAGATCTTAATACATAGTTAGATTTTCTTAGTTAGATACTTTTATCAATTTACATAGTACAATTACATATGGATATACTTCACACAGGTGGGAAATGATGTAGTCATGGTCTACATGATTTATAGAGAAACTTACATGATTGGATAGAACACACTTACATTGTTATTTGAGTTATTCATAGAGATCCAGATCCATTAATCGAGGGTGTTCAATGATGTAGTAAAAAATAGAGTGAGTTATTGAGCCACCCATAAGAGGATTGATCATGTTTTCATCTTAGTCCAAGATATTCAATGATATGACCACTATGTCGACTCACACACACAAGTTGTCACTAGGTTCATACATTAGTTCATGTACTCAATGATTTGTATTCATTCTTTTACTCTCTCTTTACTCAACTTTACTCAATTACTTCATTTCAGCGTAGTCTTTTACTTTTGGTCATCTCTTAATTAAATATTTATTTTTGTATCTTTTATTATAGAACATTTATTTGGATCATGTTTGACATCTATAGACCTAGATTCACATATTCAAACTCAACTACATAGGATTCACTTTTGAGGTAAGTCCAGGTGTGCTTTTTTTTCCTTTATGCTAATCATTTTACATTGTTGTATTACTAGCATAAATGTGGGTGGGGGATGTAATCACCTAAAATTTATAGTTGGATGTTAAGAGTGTCACTGGAGTTAACCTATCCCTAAGGTATCCATAAACTATCTTAGACCATTAAACTTACTTTTTAATTCATTGAATAAACCATAATAATATACAACTAGGTCAAAGCATAGTCTCAGAACTACCAATTCAGATCCTAATCCAAAATTATTTTCAATGTGTAAAGAGGACAATATTTCCACATTTTTAACACTATAGGCACATAGCGCTAGTGACCTTAACTGGGCATTATTGTCCTTACCCCTATCTCTTCCCAATGAATTAATTTTCAAACATGTGTCCTTCTTAAGGTCTTCTTAAGAATATTTTCTTATTTGTACAAGCTACAAAACTCTATAAACACAAGTCCAAGTGATCTCTATTCACTAGATGGAAAAGTGATGCAAATGTTATTCAAACTAAATACAAATTTGAGAAAAATTGATGTATTTGATCCTTATTCTACCCTACTTTATACATACTACCATCTATAGCATTCCTAAGCCCAATTTTTGAACATTTCAAATATTAGGTACATTCAAGGCATCAAAGGCCACTCTCATTCTAGCATTCACTTGCACTTACATCAAGCTCTATGTGGGATAACTACATTAGGCTTGATCCGTATTTAGAGTATTAGTATGCAAACAATTCTTGACATAGTGGGGTATCTAGAATGTCCAATACATCTTGCTAACACATGAAAAATTATTTCTCATGCCATACTTTCAAAGAAGATTAGGGTTTGCAAATTAAATCATGTTTTATAAGCACAACACAAACCTCCTCTTTTTTTGCATGCAAGAACAAGACATATAGACATAGGTGTACATATTCCTATAAATAAGAATAGTCTTGAAAATGGGAAATTAGTGCCATATTGAGGACACTACACAGAGATGACATTAATATTCATATTGGTTGCTACTATCCAGTGAGAAGAGGAACACCAAAATCATATTCATGACATAGGTAACTACTTAGTTATCAACTTTCAGAACCTAGATCATTTGCTATAGTCATTTTTAAGATAAGTCTGTATTTATTAATATTAGTTCATAAAAAAAATATTAGTTATTTATTTAATGTTTATTTAACTTATTTAGGCATCTCTACCGTTTAATCTAAACATATGATTTTCATTGCAAAACCCTAAAAGGTTAAATCATTCAACAAACTTTTCAAATACCTAGGATTTTTGTGTAAATTAATATACATATTTTTTATTGATTAATAATTAATAAATCTTATAAAGTACTTTAATTAATTAAAATTAAGAGTTTGCATATTACAACACAAGTTTGTATGAATTATCTCAAGAGGTTGTATAGATATTCTATATTTACCTATTGGAATAATTTCTATATGTTATTTTCCCACAACAAATTATTCATGTACTTCAATTATGTTTTCAATATAGGGATAAACTTCAACAATTTTCCATTTATTTTTTGTTATTCATTATGTGAGGTCCCAATTTGAACATTGGTAGTTTTGTTAAAAACTTTCTATTGTGATATGTTTTTAATGTTATTTGAGAGCCATGATGTTTATTATTTCATTATTATTAAGATAATACATTTTATGTTATTAATGATATGGTTACTTACATGAGTATTATACAAATGTTAGTTATGGATGATTTCATATTATTTTATTTATTGAAATTCATCATGTGATTCAAGATCACACACACACACACACACACACCCCATGTACATTATTTAGATGTTCACTTTTGGTTGATTTAAGTATGAATTTTGTATGCTTATCTATTAATTAAGATGTTTACATTAAACAAATTTGGATAGCTAGGGTGGTGAATTTTTGTGTAAAATCATGCACAAATGACGTTGGAGATCAAGAGCAGTAACTAGGAATACACAAAATATAACAAAAGTATTATTTATGTAGTGAATTTGTGAACCTCTTTAATTAAAATGCAAACCTAGTATTAACTTTTAGCATGTGTGTGTGTGTGTGTGTGGCATTTTGATAAAGCCTTTTTTCAGCATATTTTTATAAAAAAATTATTTGTATCGAGAAAAACATGGCCATCTATCAAAGACTTTAAGTGTAGAACAAATAAGTTTACTTTCATTTTGCAACAATTTTTAGTTTTATAAATTTTAATTTATATTAATAATTAATTATGATCAAAAATTAGGTTCTAATAATGGTTTGAAGTTAGAGTTTTAGTGGTGGCACACTGTAGATCTCTTTGAGATATTTTCAACGCATTTTTTGGAATGTAAATCCGAGTTCAAGAGCTCCTGTTATGGCCATTTGAAGATTGGTCAAAAAATGAGAGTCAAAAGTGACATGGGACTGTGGAAATATTCGAAGAGGAACAATATCCATTTGACACATGAAAAAATAATTATGTGTAAAAAAATTTTGGTTTGGTGTTTTTATCCACATGTTATTTAAAATTTTCAAACGTTTAAACAAGGCGCCAAAGGCCAAACTACCATGTCACTTGCCACGTCATCCCACCAATCATGTTAAGACCAAGTCAAAGTGCAGCCTAAGTTGGCACCTAAGTCTTGGAATTTGAAAAAGGAACTAGCTTAACTATTTTAAGCATACAAAGCCATTATTCCTAGCAAATGTGGGATAAAACAAGAGTCAAATTCGCCCAAGGAGGAGGCCGACGATTACCAAGGCACCAAAAAAGAAGGGAGGTCAATTCAAACTTCATGCTAGGTGCCCAAAAAGGAGAGCAGTAGTTATGAACACTTGACTTGCCATCCAAAAGGGATATGCCTTGACCACTTCAGCTACAAAGGTCTAAGTGTTATAAAAGGGACTGATTTCTACTTGAAGTAATCAAATTTTGGACTGTGTTTTTTTATTTTTAAGAGGCTAAGACTTGTAAAAATTTAGGGAAAGCTCATGTAATGGATTTTTATCCATTTTGTGGCCATAATACACAGTATTAGTACTCTTTTTATACAATTTTTATATTGGAGGAGTATATTTTAAGCCCATAAAGGAGATTTTCAGGACTTTGAAGCAACTTTGCAGGTATTATGAAAAATCATGGAATTCAAAGGTGCTAGGTTTGATTTAAGTCACGGTGAAGGTGAATTGTTGCATTGAGATATCAGCTTCAAGGAAAGTTGTTTATTGTTTCTAGGTTTTTGCAATTCCCTTAATGGAAATGGTCCACTCCTTTGGAGAACCCAGAGATGTAGGCATCAATTGTTGAGCCAAACTCTGTTATCATGCTTTTGTGTTTTGGTAATTGTCATTTGATGCATATTTTTATTTTAATTTGTTGATTTGGTATTAATTAGTAAATGAACTCATGCATTTAATTCAAAGTTTGACAATTATAACACAACGTTATTAGAAAAACCAATTTTAATTGGTAAATAGAAGTAACAAGTCTTTTGACAATTCCAATCCAACTCAACAATCACGAACATTTTGGCCAAATATTTTGCATGTTCATTTGAGTTTTTCCAAGAATTTGTTAAGTTTGAGAAAATTTAGTATTCATACTTAAAACTTCACTTTGAGTTTATCAGTATAGTTTACAGATCAAGTTGGTATTAGAGAAGTTAGAAAGCTGGGTTAGCTTCTGATTGAATTTTGACAATTGATTTCAATTAATTGGTTATCCATATCACTTGATTAGATTGTAGTGTACAATTGTGGAATCAGTGTGTTTACAAGAAATCATGGGCAAGTTGTCACATAAAGCCATGATGGAAGAGCTTCAAAGCATCAATAGCCAAATTTAGGATGAGAATGCATTCCTGAGATGCAAGCTCTTTTCCCTCGAAGAGAAAATTACATGTTTGAAATCTGAGCTTGAATCTAAGGATGAGCTCTTGATTAGGTTGCAATGTGGTGAGTGTGAAAAGGTAAAGCCTTCAACTTCAAATGCAAAGACTATGACTGAGTGCAGTGTGAGTTATTCACTATGTAATTCATCTACTTCTTCTTTCCATTAAAATTTAGATTCAAGTAATGATGCTTTTCATAGTTTTGAACAACACACTAAGGGTATAGGATCCAAATTATTAATGAAAATGGGCATTAATGAAAGAGGTCTTGGTCGAGAGAGCCAAGGAATTACTAACCCAATACAAGTAGAGCATAGATCTCTTCATTCAGGTTTGGGTTACACTAATGAGCAGGTGGAAATTGGAGAAACTTCCTCCATGGCTAAAAGAAGACAAGATTTTAGTAGCAAAGGACCGAGGCCACTAGTACAGCATGTGCAGTGAAAGAAGGAAGGTATAAGAGGTATTGAGATTCCACATCCTAGTTCTTACACTAGAGTTATCACTAAATCTTCTAATCCACTTTACATGTTTAAAAAAAATAGATTTAACATTCAGAAGATAATGCAATCATTTCCATGAACTTTTTGTAGGATGCATAACCACAGTGCTACATTTTGTTGGAAGAGACATGATTTTCTTAAGTAGATTGTAGGTGTTAAGAACCATTCTTGTCATGGCAAAGTGAGAAGAGGTAAAAGGGAGACCTCACCTAAGAAGGTTGTTTGCACTCATTGCCATAATAGTGGACATTAGATTGATCATTATTTTAAACTTCAATAATCTTCTCATTCTATAAATGGTAAAACTAAGATGCTTTATCAATCTATTACTAAGGTCAATAAAGTTAAATCAATCCATAATTATGCTAAAGAACTCACTAAGACAATCAATTTCACTAGGAAGAAAGAAATGGTTAAGTGGATTATCACTACTTTCTTTTTGCAAAGCATGGTTACGAATTCACCTAAGGGGATGAATAAGCTTTGATATATGTAGATTAGAGTTGGTGGAAACACTTCAAGATAGGTTTATCATATGAAGGTTTTCAATTCTCACTTTTTGATAACTATAGGTTTTGAATCTCCTATTTATGTTGTGTGTGATGTCTAGAGGACTTGAACTCATTTGATCAGTTGGAGATAATAGCAAAATTCATGTTGTAGGTTGATTTATTTCCTTAAAACACTTATTTGACTACTATTTTTAATGTATCCATTTTTTCACATAGATGTATAGATCCATTGTTAAGACCCTATGGGCATGTTTAGATGTTAGGTAGCGTACACTTTTGGTTGTTTGTATTTGCTTAGCATATAAGTCCCATACTAGAGAATTGTATTACAACATGTCCACAACATTTATTGTATGTTTTCAGCATTATAAACTTGTCTTGCAGTTATAAGGGGAGTTGTTTCAGTTTTTGGCAATTCACTGCTTTACAGGATGTGACATTTAGGTAGGCAATTTTGGTAGGTTGTAATCACTTTGGCAATTCCAGATTCACTTACTCATGCTTTTGGATTAGACATTTTTGTATTTTTATTGTGAATCATTTTAATGCAATTGTTTATACCTCTTGTTATGATTGGGTTGTATTTTCATGGATGCAGTAGACCAGTTTACAGTTTCAGGGGATATTGGACTTTTGGAGACCAAAAGCCCTCTATTGGGGAGGTGTGATCAGAAATTAGGTTCTAATAATGGTTTCAAGTCAAAGTTTTAGTGGTGGCACACTTTAGATCTCTTTGATATATTTTTGACACATTTTTTGGAATGTAAATATGAGTTCGGGAGCTCCTGTTATGGCCATTTGAAGATTGGTCAAAAAATGAGAGTTGAAAGTGACATGGCACTATTGAAATAAGCCAAGTGGACCAATATCCATTTGACACATGGAAAAATAAACAAGTTCAATAAAATTTTAGTTTGGTATTTTTATCCACATGTTATTTAAATTTTTTAAATGTTTAAACAAGGTGCAAAAGGCCAAACTGCCACGTCACCTACCACGTCATCCCACCAATCATGATAAGACCAAGTAAAAGCGTGGCCTAAGTTGGTGCCTAAGTCTTGTTATTTGAAAAATAAACTGACTTAACTATTTTAAGCATACAAAGACATTATTCCTAGCAAATGTGGGATAAAACAATAATCAAATGCACCTAAGGAGGAGGCTGATGGTTACCAAGGCACCAAAAAAGAAGGGAGGCCAATTCAAACTTCGTGCTAGGTGCCTAAAAAGGAGGGCAGTAGGTTTGAACACTTTACCTATCGTCCAAAAGAGATAGGCCTTGACCACTTTAGCTACAGAGGTTGAAGTGTTATAAAAGAGACTAATTTCTACTTGAAGTAATCAAATTCTGGACTGTGTTTTTTATTTTTAAGAGGCCGAGACTTGTAAAAGCTTTGGGAAAGCTCATGTAATTGATTTTTATCTATTTTCTAGCCATAATACATAGTATTAATACACTTTTTATGCAATTTACATATTATAGGAGTATATTTTAAGCCCATAGAGGAGATTTTTAGGACTTTTGAAGCAACTTTCTGGGTATTATGAAGACTCACAATATTTGAAAGTGCTGAGCTTGATTTTAGTCACAGTGAAGGTGAATTCTTTCATTGAGATATCAGGTTGCAGGAAAGTTGTTTATTGTTTCTAGGTTTTTGAAATGCCCTTAATGGAAATTGTCCATTCCTTTAGAGAACTCAGAGATGTAGGCATCAATTGTTGAACCGAACTCCATTATCACATTTTTGTGTTTTGGTAATTGTCATTTGATGCATGTTTTTGTTTCAGTTTGTTGATTTGGTATTAGTTAGTAAATGAACTCATACAAGTAATTCAAATTTTGACAATTATAACATAATGTTATTTAAAAAATGGTTTTAATTGGTAAATGTAAGTAACAAGTCTTTTGACAATTCCAATCCAACTCAACAACCGAGAACATTTTTGCCAAACATTTTGCAAGTTCTTTTAAGTTTTTTCGAGAACTTGTTAAGTTTAAGAAAATTCAGTATTCGTACTTAAAACTTCACTTTGAGTTTATCAGTGTAGTTTATGGATCAAACTAATATTATTAAAAGTGATGTGATATATATATATATATATATATATATATATATATATATATATATATATATATATATATATATATACACATACATACATACATACATGTGTGTGTGTGTATATGTCTATGTGTGTGTGTGTGTGTAGGCTATACCAATTATAATATCGTATCACTCTTTATAATATTAATTAATTATTAATATAATTTAAAATTTATAAAACTAAAAATTGTTGCAAAATGAAAGTAAACTTATTTGTTCTACAGTTGAAGGCTTTGATAGATGGCCATGTTTTTGTGGATACAAATAATTTTTTTATAAAAATATTTAGAAAAAGCTTTATCAAAATACCAAGGTCAAGGTATGACTATTGTTATCAAAAACGGATTTTATGTAGAAAAAATAGACCAATCTTTCGAAGGCCATAACTTTTGACCCATATATCTATTTGAGATCTTCCACATGTCAAAATGATTGTCTCAAAAATTATAATGATACCATAGGTTTATTTATTCACTTAAATCTATTTTAGATATTTTTTAGGGGTCAGATATGATCGTCTTAGGATCTAAAATTATTCTTTAATGATTTTTTCAAAAAAAAAATTTTAAAAAATTGTATATTTTTAGGACCAGATGTCGACTTAAGTTGAATTTCATCCCATAGGATAATTTTAACATTTATAATATTTAAAGAGATTTTTAGAGCTTCATTCACTTGCATATGAAACTTATTAATAATAAGTGTCAGTAAAAGTAGAAGTTTTTGTTTAGATTTATTTTTTTTTTCAAATTTTTGCATGTCAACACTTATTTTGAATTGAGACTTATTTAATAATGGTTTAGGTTGTAATTATTTCAATCCTTTAAATATGAATCAATAAAAATTATTGTTTTCAAAATATTTTCCTATTGCTAATTTATTTTCTTGATATTTTTTGGGTTTTTTATCTGGTATTAGAGCATGTTTTAATCTAGGAGGAGTAAAGACATGGTGAGAGGATGAGGAAGTATTTCATAGATGAATCATACTATATAAGATCTGTATAGGAAAATAAAATAATTAAATAAGGTTATCTCTAATTACAAAAGAAGATAAGGTGGTGATGAAGAGGACAAAGATTATGATGAAGAAGTTGAACAAGAAGAAGAATAGTAAGAGTAACCACCATCGACAGAAGAGAGGATGGTTATGGATATATAAGTAAGGAATGAAAGAATCAAGATTGATTTTATAGATTATGGATCCAGTTTAAGACTAAAGGAGTTCATAGATTGGATGAATACCATGGAGAAGTTCTTCAAGTTGAAAACTGTGAGAAAAGATAAGAAGGTAAAGCTTGCATACATGAAATTAAAATGTAATACAATGATTTGGTAGGATCACACATAGAAATAGAGATAGAGAAATGCTATAGAGAAGATTAATTCATAAAAATAAATGGACAAGAAGTTGAGGGAGAAATTTCTTTCTCTAGATTATGTGCAAACCCTACACAAAAGAGTTTAGAATTTGAGGGAAAATGATCATAGTATACAAGAGTATATAGATAAATTTTATAACCTTTCCATATGAGTGGAGCATGATAAAATAGAAGAGTGGATGGATTTAAGGTATTTAAATTGTTTTAAATTTACTATTCATGATGAATTAATCATGCCTAGAATACTTTGCATGGAGGAAGCTTATCAACTAGATTTGAAGGTTAAAGAAGAAAAACTAGACACAATTTTAGATACAACATATTTTGGTCAAAGAAGAGGTGGATCCCCTCCAATAAGGGGAGAAGGTGGGTTTAATACCACTAGAGGTGGGCCTAATACCAATAGAGGTAAATCATCACATGGTGTAAAAAAATAAGATGAAAATAGGCAAGGGTTTCAATACCCACAAAGAGGAAGACAATTTTAGAGAAGACAAATTTCAAATAAATATAGATGTTAAGTTTATTATAGATCTGGAGAAGAGGGACACAGAGAATTTGAGTGTCTGTATTATCAAGATCAATAAAGGAGGCAATAAAATCACCAAAGAGTAAACCTAGTTGAGGCTGAGATAGAAGAGCAAAATACTAAAGTTACAACTATAGATTTTAGAGAGAATCTCATGATGAGAAGAAAAATAATAACTCCAAGGAAGGGACAAGAACAAAATAAATAAGGTGGTGATTTATGATTGTGATCAAATGTTTTTTGAACAAGATGTACTTCTGGTAGAAAGATATGCAAAGTAATTATAGATGGTTTTAGTTGTGAAAATATGGTTTCTAAAGAAATGATAGAGAAACTAAATTTACAATGTAAAAAGCATTATAATCCTTATCAATATTCATGGCTTAATAAAGTGAATGAAGTTATAGTAGATAAAAGTTGATTAGTCAAGTTTTCTATAGGAGAATATTGTAATGATGAAATATAGTGTGATGTTATTCTAATGGATGCATTCCATGTGTTATTGGAAATATAATAGAAATTTAAAAAGAAAGTAATTCATGATGCAGAAAAGAACACATACACTTTATGGAAAGGTGGTAAAAGGGTAGTTTTTTACCTCTTAAATTGGAAAAAAGGCATAAATCATGCTCTCTACTCAAGAATTTATCAAAGATATGAAGGTATTAATTTATTGTTATATATTAGTTGCAAAGAATGAAGACATAAAAATGGTGCAAGTACTAACAAAAGCAACAGTAGTGTTGAATGCATATGTAGATGTTATGGTTGAGGAGTTACCCAATGGTTTACCACCGAAAATAGATATTTAACATCACATTGATTTGATTCCAAGATCAAATATACCCAATCAAGCAACTTATAGGATGAGTCCAATAGAACATGTAGAATTAAATAAGAAAGTTACTAAATTATTAAGAAAGAAGTTGATAAGGGAGAGTATTAGCCTATGTGAAACACCATCATTTATAACTTCAAATAAAAATGGAGGATGGAGAATGCATGTGGATAATAGAGAAATTAATAAAATTACAATCAAATATAGATTTACCATACCCCATTTAGATGATATGATGGATGTGCTTATAGAAGTAAAATATTTTATGAAGATTGATCTAAGGAGTGATTTTTATTAGATTCAAATTCATGAAGGAGATGAGTGAAATACTGTATTCAAGACTAGGGATGGATTATATGAGTGGATGGTGATGCCCTTTAGATTATGTAATATACCTAGCACGTTTATGAAGATGATTAACACAATTATATGAGAATATATTGGTATGTTTTTGGTTTTTTATTTTTATGGTATTTAGTGGGCCTAAAGAAAAACAATTACAACATTTAAGAATGGTACTGAATTTGTTAATAGAGTATAAGTTGTATGCAAATTTGAAGAAGTTCATGTTTATGTAGAATAGTTTGGTATTTTAAAGAATTATAGTTTTAGAAGATGGTGTGATAAAAGATGAAAAAAAGATAAAGGCAATTTGTGAGTGGCCTATTTCAAAAACATTTATAGATGTAAGAATTTTCCATGGTTTAGAAACTTTTTAAAATAAATGAATTAAAAAAATGTAATAGTATTGTGGCATTAATTACAAATTGTATGAGAAGAAAATAATTTTCATGGACCAGAGCATCTAGAGAAAGCTTTGAATTTTTTAACAAGAAGATTATAGAAAGGTCAATTTTAGAATTACTTTATTTTAACAAAGTGTTTGATGTTGATTGTGATACTTTATTTATACGAATTGGTGTTTTGTTGAGTCAAGAAGGAAATCCAATTGCATATTTCAGTGAAAAATTAAATGAGGTAAAAACAAAGTATTCTACCTATGATGTTCAAATTTATGCAATTGTACAAGCATTAAGACATTTAAGGCTTTATTTAGCGCCTAAAGAGTTTATCATATTTACAAATCATGAAGCTTTGAAGTATTTGAATACACAAAAGAATTTGAATAGTAAGCATGTAAAGTGGGTATGTGTCTTGTAGAGGTATACTTTTATGTTCAAGCATAAATTAAAAAAAATAGAATCAGGTAGCTGATGCATTGAGCATGAGGGTAGGATTACTAACTACTATGGTGAGTGAAGTAGTTGGATTTGAAGCTATCAATGAATTATATGATATTGATACATATTTTGGAAAGTTAGTTGAGTAGTGAAAGAATCTATTAATAGGTAGGAAAGATATTATTCATGATGAATATCTTATACAAGAAGGTTTTCTCTTCAAATGAAAATAATTATACATTTTAGATGGGTCTCTAAGAGATAATATAATAAGATAATTATATAGTGGAGGTTTGGAATTAGATTTTGGTAAGATGAAGATAATAACCTTGGTGGAGGAAAAATATTTTTTGCTAAAGATTAAGAGAGATGTGAAAAGGTATGTTTCAAGTTGTAAGATGTGTCAGGTGGCTAAAGTACATGCTTAAAATACTAGGCTATACATGACATTACCACTTCCAAGAGGACTATCGACAGATTTGGGAATGGATTTTATGTTGGATTAAAAAAACAAAAAGAATTAATGATTCAATTTTTGTTGTTGTGGATGGATTTTATAAAATGATTCATTTCATTACATGTAAGAAAACCAATGATGCCACTAGAGTTGCATATTTATTTAAGGATATTGTGAGGTTGCATGGTGTTCCAAAAACTATTACTTCAAATAGGAATAAAAAATTTCTAAATTATTTTTAGAAGACTTTGTTTAAGAATATGGGTATTAAGATATAATTCAATAGTACATATCACCCACAAATAGATGGACAAACATAAGTTGTGAATATGATCTTAGAAAAATTATTGAGATGCATAATGGGATATAATCCCAAGTAATTGGCCTTGGATTTACCACAATTTGAGTTTGCATATAATAGTTCAACAATAGATCAATAGGAAAATCACCAATTAACATTATTGATAAAATAAATCCTATGGATATTTTATATTTGGTATGATTACCAATTATAGATCAAGTTAGTGATGATGCAGAAATGTTTGCAAAACATATGTAATAGTTGTAAGAGTAAGAAGAAAGTTGTAGAAAACTAATGAGAAATATAATGCATCACCAAATGTCAAAAGAAGATTAAAGGTATTTGAAGAAGGAGATTTGGTAATGGTTTACTTGAGGAAATAAATATTTCTAAAAGGCATGTACAACAAGTTGAAGTACAATAAAATTGGTCCTTGCAAAATTGTGAATAAAAATCAATGACAATACTTATTAGGTTAGTTTACCATAAAATTTTGATATCTATCTAGTATTTAATTTTTTATATTTGTATAAATTCTATGTAGAATATGGTGAAGGTGATGAATATGAAGAATTAAATTGGCAGCAGTAGGTTCTGAAAAAGAAGAAGGAAAAGACAGTGTCAATTTTGAATATGAAGACAATTAGCACAAGGCAAAGGAATTATAATAGGTATTTGGTACAATGGGAAGGATTGCAGAAAGAGGAAAAAACTTAAATTATAGAATTGGAGATGAAGAATATTGACATATAAAAATGGTAGCAGTACAATAAGGGCAAGTCATAGGAGCTCAGATGTTTTCAACCAAAGGAGAATGATGTACAAAAAAATAGGTCAATCTTCTAGAGGTCATAAATTTTGATTCGTAACTATGTTTGATCTCTTCCACATGAAAAAAATGACTATCTTTAAAAGTATATGATTATATGAGCTGATCTATGCACTTACAATTATTTTTGATATATTTTTGAGGCCATATATGATATATTCTGAGGGTCTTAAATTATTGTTTAATGGTTTTTTTAAAAAAATTCTATTTTAATAAATTATATAGTCTTAGGACCAGACGTCAACTTCATTTTAATTTCATTTCATAAGTCAATTTTATCATTTAATATATTTCATAATATTTTTAGAGATGCACATGATTGCATGAAAAACTTACTAAAAATAGTAGTTGCTAAAAATATAAGTTTTTTTAGATTTTATTTTTTTTCAAATTTTTGCATGTCAACTCTAATTCTGAGTTGAGTTTTATTTAAGCATGGTTTGGGTTGAAATTTTTTCATGTCATTCAATATGAATCGATACATGTTATTGTTTTCAGAAGATTTGCCTATTGATGTTTTATTATCTTCATAATTTTTCGGGATCATTAGTATTCATCAAAATGTTGAGGTCAAGGTATGACTTTTGTTACCCAAAATATTAAAATTATATTAAGAATCAAGAACTCAATAATAGTTTGCAGATATTGTAAATTATTTTTAAAAAAATCAGTTCACAGACCTATATGTATATATATTTTAGATAAGTATAACTAACTTTCTCAATTAAAGTATGTGTTAGCTTAGCACAAAGAGCCAAAAACAATTCATATAGTCATCCAATTTTCTTAAAAGAACACAATATTTATTTATGGAGAAAAAGAAAATTAATACAAAAAGGCCTTAAAGTGCTTCACTAGAATGTAAAGGCCAACGTGTGAGTCTTGTCCCCCCAATGCATAAAAATAAATTAAAAATCCTTCTCTACCTAAGATGAATGTGATGATATTTTGGATAAATTTTAAAATGTAGAAAAATATGAGAATGATAGGATACAACTTTGGAAAAAATGATTACACACACACACACACACACACACACACACACATACATACATATGTATGTATGTGTGTGTGTGTGTGTGTGTGTGTGTGTGTGTGTGTGTGTGTGTGTGTGTGTGTGTGTGTATGTATATATGTATGTATATGTATATATGTATATATATATATATATATATATGTATATATATATATATATATATATATATATATATATATGTATATATATGTGTGTGTGTGTGTGTGTGTGTATATGTGTGTGTGTGTATATATATATATGTGTATATGTATATATATGTATGCATATATATGTATATATGTATGTATATATGTATGTACATACATATATACATACATACATATACATACATACATATATATATATATATATATATATATAATATATATATATATATATATATATGTATGTATATATATATATGTATGTATATATATGTATGTATATATGTATATATATATATATGTATATATATATGTATATATATATGTATATGTATATGTATATATATATGTATATGTATATGTATATATATATGTATATGTATATATATATATGTATATATGTATATATATGTATATATATGTATATGTATATATATGTATATGTATATATATATGTATATGTATATATATATGTATATGGATATACACACACATATATACACATATATATACATATATACATACATATATATACATACATATACATACATACATATATATACATATATATATATATACATATACATATATATATGCATATATATATGTATGTATGTATATATATGTATGTATATATGTATGTACATACATATATACATACATATATATATGTATATATATGTATGTATATATGTATGTATATATGTATATGTGTGTGTGTGTGTGTATGTATATGTATATGTATATGTATATATGTGTATATATGTGTGTATATATATATATATATTATGTATGTATATATGTATGTACATACATATATACATACATATATATATGTATGTATATATATGTATGTATATATGTATATATGTGTGTGTGTGTGTGTATATGTATGTGTATATATATATATATATATATATATATATATATATATATATATATAACTTCCATGGCCCAATTAGGCATTGCAAAGGCACATAAAATAATGAAAAACCCATATAGTCATTGAATAAAAGTTTGAAAGGATGTTACAAGATGGAAAGATGGAAGGATATGATTGTAATATTTCATATACACATTTATAGTTGCTAAATTTCATACAACAAAAAAATTAATTAATACAACTATTTTTACAAGAATTCAATGATTACATATCTTAAAATAACATAATGTGATGGGTCAAAGTATAATATTGTGTCACACTAGCCAGGCAGAATTTTTTTCCAAAAGAGGTGAGTGCTTTCAAGATAGAGACAAGGTAAGCAGGCTATGTGAGCAAATATTAGGGAAACTTCTTTAGTTCCTCCACCAACACCCTTTCTTCCCCAACCCATGAAGTTCTACCCTGCAAGGCAAAGATGGAGGTAATTGATAAAATCGATGAGAAGGTTCCAACACCAAACGGTGTGGGAATTATTCAAATTTGTTATGAAAGATCTTGTGTACACACAAGAAAATATATGTGCAAGATGTTGGAGGTCCCAACCTAAAAATTACTATGATAAATGGATGGAAACAATAGGTGTAGGATGGTTAACCCTATGCCTAGAGAATTTTTTTGCAATACACACAAAATATTGGGAATACTGTATAACCTAATGCATGTGCACAAAAGGACATCCCACAAATAGCACAGGAAGGGATAAGAATTCTATAGGGATAATTGTAGATAGTGCACTGGGTGTAGGAGAAATTTAAATAGAACTTACTAAAGAATCTTCATCAAAGAGGAGTTAGAGAGAGAAAAACACTTTTCGTTCTTAAAAATAAGAGGCATATTGCCTTTTCTAAAATTATGGCTTTGACAAAGTGTTTAGGATGATGAAGAGTCAATTCAAGTAAGATCACAACCTTTATCTGTGTTTTACAGTTTTGAGTTTTCAAGGACCAATAAATCATGTAAATTCAATAAACATTTGTATCTTATTTTAATAACATAGAATTAGCTATTTTTTTGTTGTTTGTATCACATTATCAATGTGGTGATTGGGATCCTCTACATTGTGTTGACAAGTTTTCATACTTTAAGTTTTTCAACTCTTAGAACCACACCAAATATCACTAAAATAGATAATATAGAAAACACAAATATAATGAATGAATCTAATAATTCAAATAACTATTAGAAGTTCTTAATTTAAAAGATAACCTTCTAAATGCTGGTTGGCAAAAATTGGATGACGAAAATTCTCGACTTACTACTAATGTCTTTGCTATAATTACTTAATTTAATTAAATATATAATATTTTATTAAACTTAAAGTAAGTTATATAAACTACTAATTCTTAGTTTATTTTGACCTTTTTCAAACCCTTTTGTTTTAGGCCTAGTGCGATCAACTTTGAGACAACATTCCATGCGGTATATCTTTTCTAAATAGTTTATAATTTTTTTAATAAAATAATATTATATATATATATATATGCGCCAAAGCAAAAACAAAAATAAAATAAAATTTCAGTGATAAGTCGAGCTAAGTTTAATAGGCAGACAATCCTCTTAATTGGATTAAAGGTCTCCGCTGGCAAAGGCCCTGCCAATTAATTTTCTATTGTCGGATGACTAAATGTAAATGTTGGTGTGGGGTTAATAAAACATGTGCATGACACTTCACAGTCACAATACTTTTCTATAGTATTTGTCGTAGAAATTCAGGTCAAAGTTAAAAAAGTGTGTTTGATGGCCGTATGAACGCTTTTTAAAATTTAGAATTTTAGTTTGGAAACACGAATGATTTTTATTTTTTTATTTTTCTTAATTTGTACTTAATGATGAGAGCAAATTTTGTCGAACGTCTAAAAATTAATAAATGGATATATAATTTACAGGAAATATATGTTAAATTTTAAATAATTATATATTTAATTTAAAAAAAGTAAATATTTAATCTTTGAAGTTTTGTTTTTAAATGAACCTTTTGAAGAGCACTGTTAAAAAAAGTCTGATGGCGAACAGATGATCGACTAATCACATTTAATCCTATCCTTGATTATGAAGGTTTGTTTCAGATGAGTGTCCTGGGTTTTCGGACAGCTTTTTCTCACTACTTTGACAGGGACTGTGGGGTCTGTGCCACTGTGAGGTCGGTGATGGTGGGCTTGGTCGGCATATGCGTGCAAATTGCAGGCGATATCAATCATTTGCATTTCGAAAGGTAGGTCTTCGGTGATGATCGGCTTGGTCGGCATATCCGTTCATTAGAAGTGGTGCGTGGAGGGTTTTGGTTTTGGTGTCGGTGTCGGAGTTTGTCGTCATGGTCGGCACATTACAAGTGTGGCCATTAGCAACAATGATCGCGATTACACATTAAAAGTGTGGCCATCAGCAACTATGATGATGGAGACCACTTGGAATCACTATATGTTTTCACTTTAATATAATATTGTCTTAGTGGCTTGGCTCACGAATATTGTATGATCGAGATTCTGTATCAATATTAAATAGTCGGACTCACCAAGACATTTTTCAGGGCTAATTCAGGGATTCAAAACACAAGAATCATAAGATAAAATCTTAACATAATATTCATGGAAATTATGTGATTTCAGTTTTAAGGCTATAGTCCACAAGACTAAAAACCTGTATATTCTAAAACTAAGGACATGGGGATTTAATTCAGGGTGCATTACATATTTTTAGGTGGTCTATATAACATTATTTGAGAAATTCCAATTTAATTAAGGATGACATCCTGCATGGCATTCAAAATTCTTAGTTATATTGGGGTATTTTATTTGTACTCAATATTTATTTCCTAGCGGGTTGTATGGTCGGCTATCACTTCATGCCAGTCTCCTCCTTTTCTTGCAATATATCTAAAGAGTAATCGCCTTATGACCACTTTTAGTTTTGTTTGCATTTATTATCTTGGTGTTTTGGACACTCTGCTTGCGTTCCTTAGTTCACATTCATGTTAATTCTTCACTATCCACCTTCCCTCTGCTGATCTCTCTTAATTTTATTAGTATTTATTTCAAGTTGTATTACAACCATCGATTCAATTTGACTTATCGATGTTTCATTATTAACTTTAATTTTAAGTACCAATTGTGCAAATACTGCTATAATCACTTTTTCAATTAGTTGTGTATTGAAAAATGTGCATATGAAAACTTTGTAAAGTTTATTCATCCATAAAAGTAATTTGTGAAATATAAAATTCAATAATTGTTGTTTCCTTGCCTTTGTAATTGGTGATGTGATAAGACAAGACTATTATGGGGGAAAATAGGTCGATTTCAAATAAAAAGTGAAAAAAAAAATCATTATTCAATCAAATGCTAGAATTAAAATTCAGTGAAAGTTTGAAAAAAAAATCATTATATACAACGACTTGAAAAGGTAAGAGAGAATATTCTATAAGAATATGTTATAAGCAAACTGCACTCAAATTATCATGCAAACTACACTCAAACTGGCATGTAAACTACACCATTACAAATTGGTGCATATGAGGATAGAACCGATAATGACATATGCTCATTGAAGTATAAATAGTATAGCATGTCATAATTGAAGAACAACCCCGTGGACCCATAGTTGTTCTAATACTCAATTTTAAATTGGAAAACACCATAAACTTTAGGAACATGGAATGAAGTATAATATAAACACTGCAATAGTTTTGGGTAAAATCAATAGATTTTCCTAATGAAATAAGAGGTAAAATAACTTCATTAGATGACATTTCTTGCCATGGCTACAATTTTGCATCTATAATAGTGTTACATGATGTTTATAGTGATCTTTATTTATTACCTGCCTTTTTGTTGTGTGACATTGTCTTCAAAACATAAAGACTCCTCATGTAAACTTGAAAACAATCTGTAACATAAGGATTCCAATTCTTCCTAGTCTACTCATTGATTTCATCAGAGCATTCTTTCCAAAAAATTCAACATTAAATATTATAAACTTTCCAAAAAATAATTCAAAATCGGTGATAGTTCAAGTATCAAGCTATCAAATCAACAATCGTTAGATGACACTAGAGCATCATAATTTGGCCAAAATCAATGAATATATTTGTAAGTGAATTATTTCACAAACAAGGTGATTAGGGATTTGATACATGATAGGCTCAATGCTCTCACCAATTTTAGGATGCTTGATATTGATGGGCTGAAGTTTAAATATCAACATAATTCTTCTTGAAAATAAAAGTTTTACATTGAGTAACAATAATAAAATCATTAATATATAGTTTTTCATCTTTATAGAGAGCACTGCATCATTTTTAATGAGCTCACCTTTAGATGTCCCATTTCATAGAAGACTCATTTCCACAACTCCAACACAAATTGATCATTACCACTTTTTTAAACCATCACACATAATCTTCAATGATCAAATTATAATTGAAAGTCAAACATAGAAATATTTCATCTAGCCATCAAAATGTAACAAGACATCCATCTGTCTTTTCAAGAAAAAATGATGCCTAGATTACCATAAAATGCATCGAAATATATGGATCTAGAATAATACTTGATCAAATTCAAAGAGAAATTTTATATTACTTTTCATAGATGCAAATATTTAATATATGTTGGCATTCATAATTTTAAAACTAACTAAATATTGTAAAAAATGAGACTGTTATTATTTTAAGGGAAAAGAGTAAAAACACATATGCTAATAATGGACAAACATGATTTTGGCTACACTTATCCATATATTCCTAGAATAATCAATTTAAGTGTCATAGAAATAGTTGAATCCATGGCTTCATTGTAGGTTAGTAGGAACAACAAAAGGAGATAAAAAAATTCGATGTGAAGTTTAAACCTTGTTTCATGAGATAGGATTCTAATTAGTAAATTTCATCTATTGGTCATCTTAGTTATTTCTCATTGAATGTTAAAACATGAAAAATGATGAATAGTTCAATTTACATTAAGCCTCCTGAACATCTATAGTTCCATAGAATTATGAAGTGGTAGTATTCTAGGGACCCATAATGTTAGAGGCATTAAGTCTTTGACTGAGCTTCCTCATCCCCATAGAGGTGCCAAGTGGCAATACTATGGGGACTTAGAATCTTGAATGCATTAAGAATTTGGGCTAAGCCTCTCAAGCTTCAACAATATCATTGAAATACCAATTGGTAGAATTTCAAGGACTTGGAGTTATATAGGCATTAAGAATTTGGGCAAAGCCTCTCCAGCTTACACAATCATATGAAGTTTCCAAGTGGAAATATTCCATAGACTCATAACACTAGAGGTAGTCATACTTTGGGCTAAGTCTCTCAAAAAATTTCAATCCCTTGTAGCTAGTAAGTGTCAACATTTTGTGCCCCTAAAATGCCAAAAGCATTTGGCCTATGGCTAAGCTTATCTAGTTCTTTGAATATTCTAAGTGGAAATATTATTTAGAGTCAGTAAACTAAGGGCATTAATCCTTTAGTCTAATCCTCTTGAGCTTCATAAGTCTATTGGAGTTACTAAGTGACAGTATTTTGAGTACTCAGAGTTTGGGAGGCATTAAAATTTTGGGCTAAGCCTCTTGAGCTTCAACAGTCCCATGGAGATGTCAAGTGGTAGTATTCTAGGGACTGATAACACTAGAGGTATTATGCCTTTAGACTAAGCCTCCTAACATTCTATAAATAAAATGAAAAAATACCATCAATATTTTCATTCCTAAAAATATAATTAATTGGAATTCATCTTTCTATAAATAGGGATTTTGCTTCTTAATTTTTATCTTTTGGGGTGCTACTCCTAAACCTCCCCTCCCTCATGTGACACTAGTGGTGGAGGGGAAGGTGGAGAGGGGCATGGGGGACATTGACCCCCCAAACCTTCCTATCAAGAATTAGGCTACAAATAATACTACAAAGTGATCTAGCATTTAAATTTGATATCTAACATTTATGATGTTTCTTATATATCAAGAAATCAAAAGAATAAACTATTTATTAAAAGCATGATAAGCTAATTAGCATTATATAATGCTTTGTTACCTTAGGTTTGTTAAATTGTTTTAGATAAGGAATAATTTAAAAAATATAATACACCACTTCTTTGACCATATCATACACTTAAATATAATAGATGAAAAATAATAACATCTCTAATTCTGATGTAATTATGAAAAACTCGTATAGATTCTAATTCATTGAAATGTTTTATATCTAATCATGGCATAATTCCTAACAAATGAAAAAAGTATGAAGACTATAAGCATGATACTTATCTAGCATACTTCCCATTAGGTTAAGAAGTATCAAGATTTTAAATATTGTAGTTATCCATCTTTCAAAAAAATATGACTTACACTCGATTTTACATATGATAGTGCTTTTTTCAATTTGTAATAGGATATTTGATGACTGCATATCCTCTAAAAACATTATGTAAAATGTAGAGTGGCGTCACCTTCAACCACTTTTAAATCAAATTCTATAACACAAGTTCCCACATGTCAAATTTATCTTTGCATGAGTTTCCCACCTCATCCAAATTATAATTCATGTCCTCGCCATTCTTTTGATGGACATGACACATTTATTTTTCTTATTGGCTTCCCTCATTTCAAGTCCCCAAGAAATCCACATTGTGTTGTAAATTAAATTTTCCATAGACCCAACTATGACAACCACACCCAATCTCAAGCCACCACATGGTATGATAAAGTATACATGAATGTAATAATTCTCTACTTCACATCATGCCAAACACCCAACCTCATAGTATTAGACATTGTAAATTTCTTGTAGTAGGTACTAAAGTCACTTCATGACCCATGTTTTATAATCTAAAGCTCTTTTCAATTTATCACATTTATTCTTTGGTGATCATGAATCTTTCAGATTCTCATTTCATTTATTTTTTTCCCATGTATATGTGTTGAATGGTCCACATTAAACATAATTTTCACTTGTGCTTATGCCACCAAGGTTTAAAGTGCTAATTGTACATGTTTTCAATGTTTCATGTTACCAATTACACATGGTGTGACTCCCATAACCAATCCACTATTGAGAAATATTATCATTATGAATTTCCATTAATTAAGCTTTTGTTAATGCATTTCTTTAACTTAGATAACCTGCAATGGACAAGATGCCAACCCTTACAAAGTCATCTTATCATTAATATATTAGTAATGTTAGAACCCATTGAAAAACTTATATTTACTACTCACAAACCAAACTCATAATGCTACCTCTACTATATGAAGAGATATAAATAAAATTATAATAATAAATTTCTTGTTATCACAAGCACACTCATATAACTCTTTTTCCCATGATCCAATATGAAATAATCAAAATGTAAATGAAAAAAAAGATGATATAAATCATATAAAATAGTTTAATTAATATTCCTAACCCTAATTAATACTTAACCATAGGATTAGTCCTAGGTTATGCCAAGTGAAGTGTTACATAATTACCACATTTATAAAAATTCATTCTTGAAATTTTTTTGTCATAAGAAACATGTCCATCTGCTTCATCCATATACAATCCAATATTATTGGCATCCAAATATCAAAATCATTAAAATAAAATTACACATAAAATTGATGATAATGCTATAAGAAAAACTTACATAGAGGTTACTATCTTCTCACAATTATAAATTGCACACAAATATAGAAAATATCCCATTAATGGTATATAATGTTAGAATAATTATAATTGATGTCAAAGGAATTATAATGGATATGAATGGAAATGTCAAATGGAATTATTGATATAAGAGAATGGAATTATTAACATAAGTGAATAAAAGTGTTGTCAGAAGTGAACAAAAGTGTTACAAGAAGTGAAAGGAAGTGTTTTTGAAAGTTAACAAAATTATTATTGGAAGTGAACATAAATGTCGATAGAAATATTAATAGAATTGTCATTGGAAATGTCAACAAAAAAGTTGATGGAAATGTAAATGGTCACATACATTGGTGAAGAGGTTCCTCTTTGATGGGATGCATCCTTTAAAATCTATATAAGGGAGAAGATATGTATAAGTATTACAGGCATTTGATTTTATTTAAGATCACATAAGTGTGAGAGAGAAGGAAGAGATGAAGAGCATAAAATGAAATAGAATATGTCTTAAGAAAAGAAGTGTGAAGGGAATATTTATTCTATTGATGAATATCATTTGAGAATTATGAAAGAGAGGAGAGTAGAAATTATATAATAAAATTAGTGAGAGTAAAAGTGTGAGAGAATAAAAGCCATCATTTGGTTAAAGAAGAAAACATAGATGGTGGAATTGATTGACCTTGGGGTGTGTGCCCCATAGTCTAGGGGTTGGTGCTCTTGTGGGTTGGTGCTCATGAATTACTCAAGTTGGTGCTTGGTGAAGGGGATTAGTGTCTCTATTGGGTGGGTTCTCACAAATTGACTAAGTTGGTGATTAGTTTGGGGATTGGTGTCTCTAGTATGTTGGTGCCTGCAAACATTGTAAAAGAGTTATGTGTGTGTGTGTGTGTGTGTGTGTGTGTGTGTGTGTGTGTGTGTGTGTGTGTGTGTGTGTGTGTGTGTGTGTGTGTGTGTGTGTGTGTGTGTGTGTGTGTGTGTGTGTGTGTGTGTGTGTGTGTGTGTATATATATAAGGAAATATTTTGTAATGGTTTTCTCCCAAAAGGGTTTCAACATAAATCCTATGTTATCTTGTGTTATTAATTACTAGATATTTAATGCTTATGGTTATTATGGTTGATTAAATTTAAAATATTAAATGATTATCTTATATTGATTCACCACCCTCTTAGTATAATCATGTGCTTAATAATTGGTATCAAAATAGGTTCTTTGGAGTAGGCCTAATAATCTTAAAGGATATTATTTTAAGCATAAGATGGCCAAGCAACTAAGGAATTATAATCAAGAGTTTAAATCTATGGTCAAGGCTCTTAAGGAACAAGTATGTATCTTGGAGTTTATGTTGGATTTAGAAGAAAAATAAGTTAATATGTTTATTCAAGATCTTAAAAATCAAATAGAGGTTGCATATTCAAGTTTGAAATCAAAATAAGAATGGTGTGATCAGTTGAAGGATGAGTTAGGTTTTTTGAGGGATAAATATGAAAGGCTCGTAGTCAAGTTTGAGAAAGATCATGAGATACCAGTCTAACATAAGAAAGATGCTAGTTTGAAGGGCAAATTGAAGAAGCCAATCAAACAACCCAAAAAATTTAGGTTTTCAAATTCTTTTCATGTGCATTATTTTGTTTTTCATCATGTTAGTGATAGGTCAGGAGACTATTTGAGGAGAAGCAAACAGTCAAAGTGATATCTCAATCACCTTCAAGTAAAAGGTATGAGAAATGTTGCTTGCTTTTTTTATTGTAATGTTAGCCATATTGCTAAATTACCTCCAAATGGAGTAAAGATATCCTCAACGTATGTCAACCAAGTCATGTTTGAAGACATAAGATAGTAAAGGTTGATTTGATTGAGTCTAAGACTGAGAATGGGATTACATACTACAATGGAGAAAAAATCAGATAGGAAGGATTTTGTGGAAATCTTGTTATTAAGAGTTGTACAAAAGACATTGAATACTAGTCCTAAGAATTATATAAATTAAAGAGAATCTATTTTTACATTTCAGTATGAGCCTTGTTAGGATTCCCTATTGTTAGGTTCTAATGATAGTCTGTTGCAAGGTAAGATAGTTGCAAGAGTTGAGAAGATGAACAAAATCATGGATGTTAAAGTTAATGAGTTAAAAGAGTTAGAAATGTATAAATGGATTATAAGATAAATAAATCAATATTATGGATGGAAGAGGATCAAAGAAATAATATAGGATATGTGGGGTGTCTCTTATAGGCTTCAAGGAGACACTTTAGAGAAAGAGGAAGCATGGTGGATGCTTGTTGGGTCTAAGATGTGTTGCATGATAAGAAACTCATGAAGGGGAGTTGATAGATCAGTTTATATATTAGTTTGAGGTAGCTTTATATGGTGTAGTGTCTTGAGAGATCTTTTTAGTATATATTCAAGTAAGTCTAGTTGTTTTGAGCATGTTATTGATGATCAGATTAGTAGTAGTGGTGAGATTTATATGAGAAGTTATATTAATATTTGAAAGAGGTCTCTTGGGTCAAATAAGTTTAGATATTGATATGAATTTGTAAGCTCATGAAAGGGTGAATGTGTATTCAAATAAGGTATGTCAAGCTTCTAAGAAGTTGTGCATGCTTTTACTTATATCTTTTAGTTTGTGGCTTCAAGTTGTATGATTAGGAGCATCATGGACTTAGGGTGAGCTAACTCAAGTATCTTGAGAAGAATTTGAAGAATGGACTTTTTTCTTACGTTAGATGAGTCAAGGAACATTTCTATAAGGACTTTGTCAGGTCCAAGGATCAAGAAGGCTATATATAGATAAGATTGTGAGAATTTATATAACACTTTTCCATTGATGTCAGAGGGAGAGAGAAAATAAAAGGGGAATAGTACAGAAAAATGAGAACCATGGATAATGATTTTCCATTGATGTCAAAGGGGGAGAATTGAAGATAGGGGAGCAAAGGAGGAGAACCACAGCAAGGGTGAGTTCATATACTCATTCATTAGGATTATGATCAATGACAAAGGGGGAGATAGTTGAAATAATTGTCCTTGATGTCAAAGGAATTATAATAGATTTGAATTTAAATGGAAAATGTAATTATTAATGGAAGTGCTATCAGAAGTGAATAGAATTGTTCCTAGAAGTGAATAGAATTTTTGTTGAAAGTGAACAAAATTATTTCTGAAAGTGAATGGAAATGTTGACTTAAATGCTAACATAATTATCTATGAAAATGTTGATGAAAATGTCAATGGTCACATATTTTGGTGAAGAAGAGCCTCTTGGATGGGGCGTATCCCTTAAAATCTATATAAGGGTGAAGAGATGTGGAAGTATCACAAGCATTGAATTTGATTGAAGATCACATAAGTGTGAGAGAGAAATAAGAGAGCAAGAGCAACAAATTAAATAGTATATCTCTTAGGAAAATAAACTTCAAGGGAATGCCTATTCTAATGAAGAATATCATTTGAGAATTATGAATGAGAGAAGAGTATAAATTATTAAAAAAAATTAGTGAGAAAAAAAGTGTAAGAGAAGGAAAGCCATCATTCAATTAAAGAAGCAATCATAGATGGTATAATCAATTTAGCTTGGTATCAATGCCTAATAGTCTAGTCATTGGTGGTCCTATCGATTACTGCTCATGAATTAGCTGGATTGGTACTTGGTGAAGGGGATCAGTGTCTCCAATGGGTGGGTGCTCACAAATTGACCGATTTGGTGCTTGGTTTGGGGATTCATGTCTCTAATATGTATGTATGTATGTATGTATGTATGTATGTATATATATATGTGTGTGTGTGTGTGTGTGTGTATATATATATATATATATATAGATATATATATATATATGAGCACCAATATATATATGTGTGTGTGCGTGTGTGTGAATATATATATATATATATATTGGTGCTCATAAATATATATATATATATATATATATATATATATATATATATAGACACACACACACACACACACACACACACACACACACACACACACACACACATATAACTCTTTTACAATGTTTACAGGCAACAACATATTAGAGACACGAATCCCCAAACCAAGGACCAACTCAGTCAATTTGTGAGCACCAATATATATATATATATATATATATATATATATATATATATATATATATATATATATATATATATATATATTGTCATGGTTTTCAATCAAAAGGGTTTCAACGTAAATCCTATGTTCTCTTGTGTTATTTATTGATAGATCTTGAATGCTTATGGTTGTTATGGTTGCTTAAATTTAAAATATTAAGATATTATCTTATACTGATTAAGCCCCCTCCTCTCAATATAATCTTTTAATTAACATACAAACTATAAACAACTCACTTTTGACACATATTCATGACGTATTGGAAAATATTACTTGTCATACCAAGTGATGCATAAAACATAATGTAAGCATTATCATCAACAGATTTGGATGTAAACATCACACCATGCATACAAAACATATATATCATCAATAAACCTAGATCATGACAAGAAACCATTTACATCATGTGTGAATCCAAATGGAAATATCAAGGAATATGTATCTCTAGAAAACCAAACTTGAAATATCAGAGTATATATATCATTAACAAAGTTGATTGGAAATATCAAGGAATAAATAACATTAGAAAAAATGGTAAGAAAAATTGAAGAATATGTATCATAAAAATACCCATCTAAAAAACATAAAATGACACATTTATAGCATATATATGGGTTAACAACTCACATTGATTTATCAACCACAAATAAATAAAATTAGCAATAGATGTCATCGATAATGAGCCAATATAATAGCTTGAAACACCAATCTAGAAAACTATCCCACTCTTTTATAAATATGGTGGATGATTATAATATCTAGCACACTTGAGAAAATTCTAATGATCATCTTCTCCATGAACATATACATACACAAAGATTGATAAAATTATAAAAATAGGTTCACTATCATTCAATAATGATGAACTCACATTATTATAAATTTATTTCTTATATATTTTGTTTATATAATCAATATATATAGAGGAAAATGATTAATTTAAAATAATAAGAA
>JARHVA010002578.1:2265000-2312500 GCA_037957365.1 Torreya grandis | reverse complement strand
TTAACTATGTCGACCTATCTTAGCTACAATTTATCATGAAACCCTAATGGATACTAATATATGGAATGTTAAGGTTCATATTGATCATTTTACTATGTTTGATGTCGTTTTACTTGAGATGGATACATTATCTTTTACTTGTGTAGTTGCTTGAATGTTATATTTTTACAAACTTTGGAGAATATAGAAAGTTACAAAAACAACATGATAATATTTATGATTCAGCTTATGTTATGCCCCAATGAGGAAATAAGGGATAAGTTATGCAATAAATATTTATTTCATGGTTTGATAGAATATTTATTAATAATATCTGACTTGGGACATGTGACAGGTCTTTATGATTCACTTATCGTAAATTAAGTAATTGTGGTTTGGGATACAACCATCGTATCCTTGAGTTGTTGAGTATAAGCTAATAAATAATTAAATTGTTTTACATATTATTGAGCCCAAAAATAAATTTTTAAACTATGAATAAGTCATGATTTAATTTGATTGACTCTTTTTAATTAACTTCATTGTGTAAATTTATTATTTTTAAAGAGAGTAGTAGTGCGTTTCTATTATTAAATGGATAATTTGTAAATATTTTAAAAATCCAACACATTCTATGATTAATGGAACCAATTAATTAACCATTTGAAATCACCATGAGATACTAATAAATTTACGAGAATCTATGCACAATTAATGTCTAAATGCATGGTTAAGGATTATAGATTGGTGAATATAACTACTCACTTTACTTGCTCTTAATATATATTTTATTTATCATGATGCAAACAATAATATCTATTATGTACAAGGGATTTTTAATATTTAATAAGTAATAAAGGTGCTATAATTATTTAAATTAGTTTATTTTATGTTCTTGTCTTAATGGGAATTAATGCTTTAGGCTATATGTTAAACCTTAGCATCTCCTATATATATTTTTTAAATGGCTTATAATATGAAACCTAAATGTGAATGGTTTTTTAATGATTAGCCTTGATTAAAGAATTATATCATTAACTTGGATAGTGGGATGAATTGTAAGCGCTCACTCTATGGAAAGGAGAATGTAGGATTAAGGTTTATCATTAACAATACTTAAGATTATATGTTACACTCTTAGTTTTTTCATTTAGTCATTAATTTAAGATTTCTTTTATAATATATGTTAATTGAAATAATGAATCTTTCTCTAACATGTAATTTAAAATAAAGGTTATACTAAAGGGGTAAAGTATTCTTTTATGGATGGTTAACATTTTAAATAGCCTATTGTCTCTCAAAGACTGTGAATGATGGAAATAATGCCTTAAGGAATATTTTAACTTTCAGAAGTAAGTAATTATAAATACATCTAAAAACGTCAACCTATCTCTTTTTGGAACTAAATATGGTATACAAATATATTTAAGTACCCTTTTTTGCATTGTTCAAATGCAAAGGCTAGTGTCTTATAAAGATAAAGTTATTGGTTTTAATATAGATAATATAGCCATGATGTTATTGTTGGAACATTTTATCAATCACTTAAATTAGAAGTATTCAAAACATTATTTTGGTTACCATGAGAGGGATATAACAAAAATGTATATGTTTTTACTTAAATTGATGGGATTAAAATTATATATATACAATGATTAATGCTAAAAATTAGGAATCATATGTTTTAAATGCCCGTACTTTTTCAGTTGAATTTTTGGGTTGTGACACAATCATACATCAAAAGTAATCATATAGCCACATATTAACTTTCATGATTTCACAATGATTTATTTCTCAATCACAAAAAATAATATCATATATAATATCCATCCTTATCTTTACATTGCACAATCAATTGATTGCCAAATGGATCATAAAGAATATGGAATGTCAAAAATATAATTTATCACACATTCCAGAGAAGAATACACAAAAAATAGTGACACCCATGTTAATTTATAAGACAAAAATAAAAAAATAGTCATAAAAGTAGTAGAGAGAAATTTAGACAATTAGTCCAAACTCTTTGAGGTAATAAACTCAACAAAAAAAATCATTCCATATGCTCTTGCAAGAAATATATATTTGTAGTCACATCAATGTGTCATGTTATATGAATATTTTACCACAATAGGTACTATGAATTTTATCCAAATAGTAATTACGTCGAGCTTAAATGGATGTATCTAAATCTATGTAAATGTCAAGTAAGATCTCTCTCAAATTTTTTATTATTAAATCATATTTTACATTGTTTTAAATAAATTTTATCTTGATCAAATATAAAATTAAAGATATGATCAATTGATAATTATTAAATATCTAACATAGTAACATCCATACATGAAAATCATAAGTAGATACTAATGAAACTGAAAACTAGCAAGACAATAAAATTACCAATAGGCCAAAATCTGAAACAATAACTCAAAATTGATTCATATTGAATGACATGACATAATCACAAACCCAAAACATGATTAAATAATCCTCAACTCAAAATTAAGAGTTGACATGCAAAAATTCAAAAAATCTAAAAATTAAAAAAGTATATTTTTAACAGCCTTTATTTATAATAAGTTTTGTATCCAAATGTGTGTGACTCTAAAAATTTCCTAAAACAACCTAAATATTAAATTTAGACTATGAGACGAAATTAAACTAAAGTTAACATCTAGTTCTAAAAATATATAGTTTGTAAAAATAGAATTTTTTTGAAAAAATTATTAAACATTAATTTTGAACCCTCAAATGATCATGTCTGGATTCAAAAATATATCAAAGTCAACTCTAAAAAAAAATAGCAGCTTAGGTCATAATGAAATTTTTTGATATAGTCATTTTGGTGAATGAAAGAGCTCAAACAAAGTTATGGGTCTAAAGTTATGGCCTCTGGAAGGTTGGCCTATTTTTCTGAATCATTCTCCTCTAATTGAAAACAACTCAGCTCCTATGTGTTGGCCTGATTATAGTATTTACATTTATATTTATCAATCTTCTTCATCTCCCATTCTATAATACAAGTTTTTTCTTCTTGCTACAATCCATTCCACTACACCAAATACCTTTAACAATTCCCTTGTTTTCTTCTGACTATCTTCATATCCAAAATTTGTACTTTTTTTTCATTTTTATTTGGAACTTGCTACACCCAATTTACTTCTTCATCTTCATTACCTTTGTTATCTTATCCATGGAATTCATATAAATTTTAAACATTTAAAACTGGATATATATCAAAATTTTGTGGTAAACTCACCTCAAATGCATTATTATTAATTTTCTTCATAATTTTATATGGCATAATTTTTTTGTCCTTCAACTTATTATATGTGCCTTTTGTAAATCTCTCTTTCCACAAGTAAACCATTACAAATGTTCATTCTTAAAATACCTTGGATCTTCTTCTAACATCCACTATTGTTTTATATTTCTCACTACTTTCATGCAACTTTATTCTTACTCCTTGCAACTAGTACATATACTCTACAAACACTTCTGCATCATCACTAATTCCAATTACAATTGGCAAATATACCAAATCCTAAATACCAATAGGATTTCTCCCTTAAATAATTTTAAAATGTGATTTTCCTATTGATCTATTTACTAAAATTTTATATGCAAACTCAACTTGTGCTAAATCCAAGTCCCATTATTTTGGCGTTACTCACACTATGCATCTTAATAAATTTCCCAAGATCATGTTCACAACTTTTGTTTATACATCTATTTTTGGGTGATATAAACTAATAAATTGTAGATTAGTACACATATTATTCCACAAAGACCTCAAAAAATGACTTATAAATTTAATGTCCCCATCTAAAGTAATATTTTTTGGAACACCATGCAATCTCACAATATTTATAAAAAAAAACTTTTTGCAACTCTAGTGGCGTCATTGATTTTCTTACATGCAATGAAATGAACCATTTCATACAATATATGTAGAACAACAAAAATTAAATCATTACCTTTTGTTGTATTTTGCAATCCCAACATAAAATCCATACTCAAATTTGTCCATGGTCCTCTCAAAACTGGTAATGATATGTATAGTCCAGTATTTTGTGCATGTCCTTTAGCCACCTGACATATTCTACACCTTGAAACTTAACTTGTCACATCTATCTTCATATTTGGCCAAAAATGCTTTTCCTCCACCAAATATATTGGCTTCGTCTTATCAAAATGTCTAGCCAAACCACCACTATGTAATTATCTTATTATATTGTCTCACAGAGACCCAACTGGAATGCATAATTATTTCCCTTTGAAAAGATAACATTCTTTAATAAGATACTCATCATTAATATCATCTATTCAACCTATTAATGGATTCCTAAACTTCTTAACTACCTTGCTAAAATATGGATCAATATTATATAATTCCTTAAATAGCTTCAAATCCAACTACTTCACTCACCATAGTACTTAATAATGCTAGCCACCTACTCAATGAATCATCTACCTTATTCTATTTTATTTATTTATGGTTAAGCATAAAAGCATGCCCCTATAAGAAATAGACCAAATTAACATGCCTACTATTCAACTTCTTTTGTGTATTCACATACTATAAAGCCTCAAGATTTATAAATAGGATAAAATCCTTAGGCACCAAGTAATGCCTCCAATCTATTAATGCTTGTATAATTGCATAAAGTTTAACATCATAAGTATAATACCTCATTCTTAACTCATTTAATTTCTCACTTAAATATGCTACTAGATTTCCTTCTTGACTCAATACAGCAACAATTCCCATAAATGAAGCATCACAATCGACCTCAAACACTTTATTGAAATATGGTAATAATAAAATTGGTCTTTCTATAATCTTCTTATTCAAAATCTCAAAACTTTTTATGGCTACTCTAGTCCATGCAAATTCTTTCCCTTTCATAGAATATGTTATTCGTTTGACAATAGTATTAAAGATTTTAATAAAAAATTTGTAAGAAATTTTTAAACCATGAAAACTTCTTACCCTTGTAATGTTTCTTGTAGTATGCCACTCAACAATTGCACTTATAGTTTATTCATCCAATTTCACACCATCTATTGAAACTACAAAACCTTAAATTACCAAACTATTCTACATAAACTTGCCCTTGTTCAAATTTACATACAACATCTCTTTTCTTACCAAATATATTACCATTCTCAAATGTTGTAAGTGTTCTTATCTATTCTTATTGAAAATAAAAATACCATCATAATAAATAATCACAAACTTACCAATATATTCTTATAGCACTATATTCATCACCCTCATAAATATGTTAGGGGCATTAGATAATATGAATGACATGACCATCTACTCATATAAGCCATCCCTAGTCTTGAATGTAGTTTCCATTCATGTTCTTCACAAATTTGAATCTGATAATAGACACTCCTTATATCAGTCTTGGTAAAATATTTTGCTCCTACAAGAACATCCGTCATATCATCTAAACAAGTTATAGAAAACCTATACTTTATTTTAATTTTATTAATTATTCTAATACCACTCACATTCTCCATCCTCCATCTTTCTTTGGAGTTACCAAAGCTGGTGTTGCACAAGCACTCATACTCTCCCTTATCACCTTCTTCCTTAGAAATTTCATAACCTATTTATTTAATTATGCATGTTGTATTGGACTCATCCTATAAGCTTTTTGATTCGATAGAGATGATCCTGGAATCAAGTCAATGTGATATTCTGTATCTCTCTTCAGCAGTAAACTATCAGATAAATCATTAGGCATATAATCTGAATATTATTTCACCACTCTTGTTGCTTTTATTGGTATTGTCACAATTTTGATTTCATCATTCTTTACTATTAATGAATAACAACAAATTTCTACCTTCATATATTTGATAAATTTTTTAATATAGAGCATGTTTTATGTCTTCTCTTCCTCTTTAAGAGGTAACAAAACTACATTTATACCACCTTTCCAAAATGTGTACGTGTTATTTGCTCTATCATGAATTAATTTCCTCTCAATTTTCCATGGTCTTTCCAATAACACATAACATGCATATATCATAATAACATCACACCATATTTCATCATTATAACTATTTCCTATAGAAAACTTGATTCAACACCTTTTATCTACTATAACCTCATGAAAGTGGACAAGGATTAGAATGCTTTTCACATTGCAAATTTAGTTTCGTAATAATTTGTTTAGAAATCATATTTTCACAACTACCACCATCTTAATTACTTTGCATACCTTTCCACCCAAAGCACATCTTTTTTTAAAAATATTTGATCATATCCGTGCATCACCACCTTCCTTATTCTTCACTTGTTCCTTCCTTGGAGTGGTCATGATTATTCTCATCATGATTTTTTATCCAACATCTATAGGTGTAACTTTAGTATTTTGATCCTCTATCTCAACCTCAACTATATTCACACTTCTGTTGATCTTGATAGTGTGGACACTCAAATTCTATGTTCCCTTCTACTCCACATCTATAACAAACATTAAGATCTACACTGATTCAAAAACCATCCTCTAACACCATATAACTTCTTCCTCTTTAAAAGCCTCTTCCTATTTATTGGTATTGAAACCCTTACCTATTATCATCTTGCCTTATTTCACCACACGATGGTTCACATTTATTGGCATTAAAACCACATCTAGTGGTATTAAACCCACCTCATCTCCTATTTTGAGGGGATCCACCTCTTATTAGACTAGGAGATGTCCTTCTAAAATTTTATATATTTTGTTTTTCTTCTACCTTAAAAACTAATTTATAATCCTCCTCCATGTTAATTATTTTATGTATGCTTAATTTACCTTAAATAGTAAAATTTAAACCATTTATATACCTTGCAGCCATCTATTCTTCTATTTCATCATACTCCACTCATATGGAAGAATTATAAGATTCATTTGTATACTCTTGTATACTACAATCCTTTTGACTAAAATTTTAGAATCTTCTATATACGATTTATGCATAATCCATAGGAACAAATTTATCCCTCAGATTCTTCTACATCTTTTTCTATGAATTAATCTTCTCTTTACCTTTTCTCTATCTCTCTTTTTGAAGGTGAACCCACCAAATCATTTCATGAACTTTCAATTTTGTCCATGGAAACTTTACCTTCTTGTCTTCTCTCATAGTATTCCACTTGAAGAACTTCTCCATGCTATTCATCAAATCTATCAACTGATCTAGTTTTAAACAGACTCCATAATATAGAAAATCAACCTTGATTTCTTCTTTTCTTCCTTCCAAATCTCAAACCATCTTCTCTTCCATCAGTGGTGGTTACATTTTCTATTCTTCTTCTTGCTAAAAATCTTTATCACAATCTCTATGTCCCTCATCACCACCTTGTCTTCTCCGTTGATTGGTGATAACCTCTACTAATTGTTTAAATTAATTCTATAGATCTTGTAGAGTCTAGTTCATCTACACAACACCTTTCCATCCTCTCACCATTATTTACTCCTCTAATATTTGAACTTAGCTATGATACTAGATAATAAAACCAAAAACTATCAAGACAATAACATTAGCAATAGGCCAAGATATGAAATAATAACTCAAAATTGATTCATATCAAATGAATTAAAATAATTAAAAACCCAAACCATGCTTAAATTATCCTCAACTTAAAATTTAGTGTTGACATGCAAAAATTTGAAAAATCTAAAATATAAAAAATTGTTTATTTTTAGCAACTACTATTTATAGTATCTTTCACATACAACAACGCATGGATCTAAAAGTTTTACAAAATAAATTAAATAATAAAATTATACTATAGGATAAAATTCAATTGAAGTTGGTGTTCGGTTATAAAACTATAGAATCTCTAAAAATATAAACTTTTTGTCAAAATCATTAAACATTAATTTCAGAACCTTAGATGATCACGGTTGGATTTTTAAAAATATTAAAATAAAATCTAAGTGGATATAATATCTTAAATCTGAATTGACCTTTTTTATATGGTCATTTTTGCACATGGAAGAGCTCAAACAGAGTTACACATAAAAAGTTATCCCCCTAGAAGGTTGGCCTATTTTTTGCATTAGATACTCAACCAAGGATTTTGTATTTACTATGCACACCAAGGGGTAATACTTATGAGACTCAAAAAATACGTATAATGTTTTAATTCACTAAAATTATCATAAAATAAGAGTAACCATGCAAATTTTGGATTATAATTCAGTTTGAGGTCTCACTAGATAACTCAAATGATCAAAAAAATATTTTATCAAAAATAAAGATCATATTTTTTCAAATCAAGATGATTCATTTTACATTTTATTAAATAAATAGTGGGGATGGGTTTTTGGGTGGTGATGGGGGTGGGGAGATCAGGTTTAGGAGGGGAGGAAACGAGATTGGGTGGGTGGGTTCTAACATATAAATAATTGTCAATAGATTGTGAAATTTAAAAAAAATGCAATACAATTTCAACATCATTGAGTAAAAAATTATCAGATAAAGAATATGTTGTAATCTTTCCCATTCCCATTTTCTTAAAACAAAACTTCATTGTGTCAGGAATATTAATTCTCCCACAACACAAAGAATTAGATCTTTATATTGCAACATCAAGTGAATGTCATCATACATAGCATGTGGCTAAGGAGAAAGTTCAAACATCCTCATGATAATATAAGTTCCACAATGGAAATACATATAGTGGTGGTTCCCAATAATAAGAAAATACTTACATTTATTTGATTAAAATTTAAACACCTTCACTTCACAATAAATTATGATTAAATTTTTTATCCTAACGTAATAATTCATGGATAATTATGGAGTTGCATCTTCGAATAAGGTGAATATTTCACAAAAACATTACATAATTTTAACTACATATACTAAAGTATTTTTAGGGTTATTAAACTAAAAAATATTTGTATAGAAAAGGATTTGAACATGTTATATATCTAAATTTATTTAAGACAACATGCATTGGGTTATGTATATTTTCATTAAAAAAAAGTACCATAATTAACACATAGTAATGGAGGAAATATCCCTTATTTTTGACATTAATAATATAAAATATCATTTAATTACAATGGTTTTTGACATAAGTATGATAAGTTCAAAAAAAATAAAAAATAAAATATTTAAAAAAAATTGGAGTTGTGAATGACATGTTTTGATAGTTTATATGATGGAATAAGTGATACCTATCATATATATGGTGAATTACATATTTATTTTCTATGTACATGTTTTTTGTAGTATACAGGAGCGGGACATAGAATATAGACTCTATACATGATGGATAAACATACATATGCATGATAGTTTTAACACTTAAGGGTTACCTTTCTGTGTTGAGTGAATGCCTTCATGGGGGGAATATTTTCATACTTGTTAAATTGTATCTATATATAACATTCGATTGATCATATTAATATACTTGAATTTTTTATACTTGCCTTTATTTTGCATATAAGTTCTAAGGTGTTATTTCTTATGGATATTCTTTTTTTATTGTAGATGTTGAAAATGATTAATTATGTATATTAGCATTTCTTGCTCTATGATATTAATTTATGTCGATGATTATTATATTATTTTATTATTGATGTGTATTTTTGTTAATAGTAAAAGTCTAGATTTTAAAAGTGGCCCACTCCTTATACGTTGTAGAGAAAGATATTATGATAAAATCTTTATGAAGCTCTTCTTCTAATAGAAATAGAACCAAGATGAAAAACCAAAGAAAAAAAGATGCAAACCTAAAGAGGAAACAAAAAAACATACTAAAGCACTGACCCTCACTAAAATTATCACTTTCCTGATCTATGGGTCATAAGAATAAGTAACTTATTCATTTTACATTTACCTTTTTTCTTTCTACTTACAACCCTCTATTCACCCCCTCCCCCTATATTTGGGATGATACGAATGGAGACTTCAAGAGAATCAATAGATTTAAAATGATTTTTGGATTCTAAATAGGCCAAATAATGTATTCTATCCATCAAACCCTCACATGCAAGTTTTTTCAATCCTAAAAAAGAAACAACCTTTGGTGAGGCTTCAACTTCCCTACTTTGTTCAAGAACCAAAACTACGGCTAGCATTTTTGGCACTTCTCTAACATTATCCAATTTGTGTTCATATTTTAAATCTTCACAAGTTTATCTATTTGAATCTATCTTAGTGTTAATAACCTTTCACTAGGAAACATCATGATTATGCTTAATAAAGCAACACTCATTAGCAATATGCCTTGTTGCAAAGCATTTTAGAAAATGAAAAGGCAGGTCTCCATAATCTAGATTTTGTTTCCAAATCTGAATTGAATTATTAGATCAATAGATATAGGAAGGTTTTCTAAAACATTAAAAAGAAACCAAGATATGAGCAAAGGTAGAGTGTTGCATATTTGTTGTTGATGGGTCTACATCAAGAATTTTGCCCAAAGAATATCTTATAGCATAAAAACAACATTCAGCCCAAAATGTAAAGGTATATAAGGAATCATTACCCATATCAATCTGATGTTGAAATCTTCTTTAAGCGGTTCAAAGGATGAATACCAAGGCTTGGACTCCATCATACAATAATCCCATCTTCAAACCCTCTATTGGAAAATATCTTTCTTGTCCTTAATAATATTAAAGGCAATAATAATAAAACCATTGGCATAGGGGAAGAGTTAAAGATTACCTCTCATATAGGGCTTCCAGTACTTCTCAACCCATGCTAATAGGGATGAAAAAGAAGACCAAATATAGGTAAATCTATAGATCATCCCTCTACTCAACAAGAGTTTCTCACAAATAAGGATCTTTTCAGGTGCTACCATCAAAAGTGATGAAGGGGATGGAAATTCTAGGTATAAATGGTTTGGATAGGTTTTTTTAGCTTCTAAGTAACATATTTCCTCTCCTTTGTTGGTGTATAGATCTCATCATCAGATTTAGCGACATCCACAACCATATTCCATAGTTTTGCTAGGACTCTAGTCTCAATGCTCTTATTTTGTAGAAGGGTAGTCCCTTCCCTTTAAGATGTATCCCATGTTTACTCAAAACCTTCCTATTTATCTAAAACTACATCTCCCACCATCATATCTAATGCACTCGTATTATCGACTAGTTTGAAAACTTTCTATTCTACCACATCATGTTCCACCACTGTCTAAACATACTTTAGAGGTGCCCCTAGATATTTTGTAGAAAAACCATTCATCATCATCACTAATAATGTTTGTTTTGGTTTTAGAGGAGTATCTTCATTTTCATGGATTCCTATAACCATTGATGACCTCCTTGCTTCATCTACCATTGAACCAAACACTATCATTGCAGAACTAGATGTCACCACTATAAAATATCCAAAGTGATTAGGGTTATGTTTCATGGCTTTGCTTTCAAAACCATATACATCTTCAAAAATAATTAATTTATGTTATTATTGATGTGTGTTACACTACATGTTATATTAGTGCATCAAAAGTATTTTCATGTAATGTATTAATTATGTCAGAGGATCCTCTAGTCCATGTCATGTTTGTGTCAAATAGGAATCTAGTTATAGTTGAATTAATAAATTTTAGTTTTTCAACTTGGTGTCATGACTTTTCTCATGAATTTATATTGTGTGTGTTATTCCATGGTTTCTGTCATGAATTTACTACATTTCTTATTATTTTATGCTTGATTTCTATATTTGTTTAATGTGAAACTTGTATGACTATTAACTTGGATTACATATTTCATAGACATTTTAATGATGAAGTATTTCATTGATGACATTTTTCTTTTGTATGCTTACTTTATATTGTTACATTTTATATATAACACATGTCACACACTACATCTTTTTAGATGAGTGATTCGCATGCTTCATCCATCACCTCAAAAAGGGGGCATAGTGTGCACATGCATTAAATATTTATGACTTGAAACATAAAAGGTCTACACTTTAGGGTCAAAATATGTGAATCAATTGGAAACATTAGAAAGATTGATACATTAATGGGGAATTCTATATAATTATGAGGAACAATTGTCAAATTATATGATATTATAAGACAACATGCATTGATATATATATATATATATATATATATATATATATATATATATATATATATAATTGAGCATACTGATATGAATATTATGGTGTTCTATATTATTTTGAGGTTAGGGTTTCAATCCAAGGAGAAGCAAATCAAGGATTAATTTACAAGACCAAGTGAAATAAAATACATAGAAATGTTATACAAGATCATGCACTATGATATGAGGTGGAAAATAGAAAAAACATATACAAGAATAATACAAGTAGAACCTAGATAATACTAGTCACCACAAGGGTATAATCTTTTCCACCAATGTCTACACTAGTTTTAAGGTGTTTTTTCATGATTTGATTAGTCACAAAAGTACTATAAAAATATCTATATATATTATAGAAATGCAATGATAAAAATATATCGTATGATTAGTTAATTGTATCTCTCTGTCCCTTGACTTTTCAATGCTAAATCTAGTAAGTATTCTATTAATCTATATTTCACATGTTCAATTTTTGTAATGGTGAGCACCCTATTTTATATAATTTTAATTTTAATAGTTTTATCTTTCTTAGATAACTTATGTTATAAATAAATAAATAAATATTTCCCATCAGTATGTCTTCAAGTACTCACACATGCATTATGGTAAAGAAGAACTTTTAAATATATCATATAGTGTAAAATGGTTGAGTTAAATCAATAAAAACTAAAGTTATTATGTTTGATTTTTAAAAAAGAGTGTGTTCCTAAGTTGAAATATTGTCTATGTTTATGTTTTCTTCCCTGATGAAAGATCATACAAGTGGATCCAAAAGATGTTGATACAAAAAGCATCACACAATTTCTCCAAAAGAAAATCGTTTGTTAATATTGTGTATTGTTTAATCTCATGTGTTTCCTATTTTTCATATTCCATCTTACATTAAATATTTTGTCAATATTTTTCATATTAATATTTTAGTTTATTTGTCTATTTTTCTTCACACACATCCTTTTCAAGATTATTTTGTACCTTCCATGGTACCATGAATTTTAGATTCAACGTTTATGGTGTCATCCTTGTTTTTTGTGCACTCTGTAACATTGTTTTTCTCTTCGACACCTTAAACCTCAACCTCAACCACCTTTTGTACATTGTGGTTTTTGTACATCATTTTCCATCTTCCAAGGTCATTCATTTGAATACTTATTTGTACACGAAAATGGATGTTTCTCGTTTGCCTTGCCAAGGAAAACGGATCCCCTATATTTATAGACTTCTCTTCATTTGTTTCTGCTTTATCTTGCCAAGGAAAATGGATGTTTTTCCTCGTGTGTTCTCCGCAAATTTTGTTGATGTGCAGAGTCGAGAGTACGATATAACGCCGTGGGAAAAAATAAAGGCCATGGATAAGAAATGCCTTCAAATATAGACAGAAAGAGAGAGGAGAAAGCAAATGAGTTCCCTATATTCACAACTCATATCTTTATTGCCACAGCAAAATAGTACGGTAGGCACTTTAATTTATTTAATCTGTCTTTCTGCTCAATGGTTTTTTTTTTTTTTTGGTAATATAAGAGACATGAGCCTCATATACACAAGTATTTATACAAGAATTAATCTGTTTTATTGAATACAAAGTTACTTTAAGAGTGCTAAGAGAAAATTCCTTGGAAAGGAAAATATCGCACAAATGAATGTGCAATGGGAGATTTCTGGAATGTTGTGAGCATTATTCCTGTACCGTCGTGCAGGGCAAGACTTCCATTGCTGATCGATGAGCTTGCTAAGAAACGAGATGAGCTAAAAATGAATGAAAAGCAATACTCTCACAGAGACAACGGGATGCCTTTGAATGAGTGTGAGACATTCCGTGCAGTGAATGTACGCCATGTTGGATCACGTGTAGTAGTCACTACAAACAGTTTGAGAGAGCATATGGGATTGTCTGAGCTTCTACATGCAGTTGAAGAAGAAAGCCTTCAAATACGTAATGCCACATTTTTCACGACAGATGACAAAATCTTTCACGCCCTTCCTTGCAAGGTAGTAATCTATTCTCTCACAGCTTAAACATACTTTCAACTTTAAACTAGTTACAAGCGGATGTGTATTTTCAGGTATTGGATATGGAGACTTCCAAGAGCAGCGACAAACTTAAGCACAAAATTTGGCAGTTGATGAGATAACATTGCATTTGAGATGAGTATGCGACCAGAGCTAAATGATTTCCATTACAATTTCTGCTTTCGAGGAAGTGTGACTGTACCATACAAAGTATGTTCCTTTGAGATTATGAAGAAAAATACATTGATGTGACATGGTTAAAAGAATTACATACTTCATTGAATAGTTAGGTAAGATAGAGTTGCCAAATGGTAAATTAACAGAGGTGCCAATTGGACAAAGAGAATTAAGGCGCTTTTTCTCTGACTTACAAATAATTAAATAAGTAAACAATTTTAATATTTATTTAATTAGTTTATAAGTAGTTTATGTTTAATTTCCTTGCCAGGCACCCGGTTTAATGTTTGGGTGTAGGTGGACTTACAGTTGCGTGTTAATTGATCTGAATTTTGGGTTCATTAGTGTGCTATAAATTTTGACTTAAAAGTAACGGTTTACGAAGAAAGGTACTTATGAGAGCTTAGATAGACTCTTCTATTATAAATATTCAGTGTATAAAGTTTAAACAATTCAAAACTGAAAATTATCCTACATGAAAATTAACTACATGGAGGAGGAGATCCATGTACAAATTATAATAAACAAATCTTTATATTTTTGAATTTGATTATAATTAATTGATTATGTTATGTTGGTTTTAATAATTTTAAATATTATTTTAAAATAAATTATTTATATATAATTAATTTTAAAATAATATGTAAAATTATATATATATTTAATTGTGTTTGTGTAAAGCATAGTGTTTCATATAGTTTATATTTAATTAATACATGATAATAATATTATATTTATTTATAATTAATTTTATTAAAATAAATATGGATTGGATAGCAAATTAGTTTTGGTTAGTCTCAAGAACATACCAAATTACAATCTTTGAATCTATAAATTGTAGATTTTTAGAGGGATATTTGTCCAATGTTACTCTAAATTTTAAAGAAATTTAGAACATTAGATTAAAACCACTTTAGTTGTTTACCTACAATATACATACACCTTATCTTTGTATTATTTACATATAGATTTATGGTATCCATTACAAAAATGATCAAAACTATTGTAATTCTTCAAAAATACAAAGATTGATTTTTTACAAATTGAACACTAAATAAAAAATATTTATTTAATTAAAGAATGTTAATTAACACAATTACTTAACCTTATATAATTCTAAATTCAATTATTATTTTCAATTTATATATAATACAATATAATGATGTGATCACAATAATATGCTACCATAATTCCCAAAGATCTAAATCATAACACAAATTTTATACCTAACTATGTAATCTCTAATATATAAATTAATTTATATTATATCTTAATATAATCAACTACATAACCTTATATAATTCTAAATTAAATTATTATTTTCAATTTATATATAATACAATATAATGATGTGATCACAATAATTTACTACCATAATTCCCAAAGATCTAAATCATAACACAAATTGTATACCTAACTATGTAATCTCTAATATATAAATTAATTTATATTATATCTTAATATAATCAATTACAGAATTATAATTATTAGTAACATACCCAAAAAATAAAAAATAAATAAATAAATAAAAATAAAATAATATATATAATCTCATAAGAGATCACTAATCCTTACTAGTATGTTAGGTAATGTTACTATAAAACACAAACTATTATTCATATTAATAAAAAAGGACTAGTATATTAGATAATGCTACTATAGACAACATACTATTATTCATCTTACTAAAGAGTGTGGCCACATCACATTATACTTAATGCATCCACATGGCCTCTTCGAAACGTTGTGGACGTTACCCAAAACTTAATTCAATAAGCTATTTTAATGTGTCCATAGCCTTGAAAAATACCATGTAGATCATGTTTGAGATGAATGAAGAAACAACATAGCCCATCTAGATGTCAACCCATTAAATATTAATGTAGTGCATAGTTTGATTCATAGGGCTAATCATAAACTCAAAAGGCATTGAGGGGGATAATACTTTATGGTACATATGTGTACTCGAATATTTTGTGCGGGTTTCTTACAGGGAATTGGCATCACGTTTGAGGCAAAAAGACTAGTGGGTGCCTCACGTTCTATGTGTCACCAAAGTCACAAATATGGTGACATTATTTGACATGGCCAAAACACATTGACTAGATTCATAGTTCCCTTTTTCTAATAATGTGATTCTTCGTGGCCTCCATATGATTATAAACGCTATGAAATCATGAAGAACTGCCACAAACTAATAAATTTAGTTTTAAAATATCCGCCATATCTCAGCTTGACCCATATGTGTTTAGTGATTACTCGTCTAGATGTTGTCCAACTAGATACCATTTTAAAATTCTAAATGAGTTAAGGTTTAGTCTAAAAATATTTAGATCCATCCCTCAATGGAGTTACGATCCACTAAAAAAATTGGAAGGTAAATTCTAAGTATGTTGTTGAAGGGAGCTATATCTATCATGGCTTTCTATTTCACCAAACATACACAACAATAATTACAGTTTATAAAAGCGATTTAACTTTGTACGTGGCCTCCATAATTATCTTTGATAGTGAATGTGAACTCAATTAAATTATAAATTATAAATCACTAATATTTAAATCATATGGTTTTATTACACATTTAACAATTCTTATGTAAACTCATAAGTTTATGCATAATGATTTAAGTCATCTTTCCATAGATTTATATATACAATAATAAAAAGTGAAATAATTTGGGATGATGACATATGTCAAAATCATAAACTTGCAAACTCATAAGATCCATAAAGTCTCAAGGCTAAAAAAATAAAAAAGTATATCAATATGTTACTCATCATTAAAGTGATTGTGATAAGTAAAACAAATATATTTACTTGTTTCACTTCGAACAATGGTCAATTATGTGAACCAAATCACCATAATGACAATAAAGATCAAAATAAAATTACACCAATAAAAAGTATTTATTCTCAATATGACAATATCATAGGGTTATATTAGATGTCACTAGCTGTGACTTACTTATTCAAAGTTTTTTCCATATGATGCAAGTGTTTCCCCTTAGATTATCCATAGATGGTGGTTTATGCACATCCCTAAAACCTTATGAGGTATCCTCTAGTATTTTAGGATTGGTAAAAAGTGTTCACTCTAAGGGATGAGCTGTTAGGTATTCAATTTTGTAAAATGTTTGGTGGTGAAATAGTGGTGATTGAAGCAGTTTGTTTTTCATAGATGGATCAACTATGAGTGATTATGAATCTATTTGAGATGGGTGGATGGCTAACGGTTCTAACCTAAGGTATAAATAACTTCAAAAAATTCAAAAAAAGAGAAAATGAAGAGCAAAAAAAAACTTGTGGATCACACAAGATGACACTTTTCTAAAATAGCACTTGAACTAAAGGTTAGATAAGGAATTAGGCTTCAATGTATATTGTAAGGTATTGTGGCACATGAATAATCAATCACGGTTAGAATTAAAATCTAACCATAATAAAAAAAGATTAATACCATATAATCAAAGGCTGTTGCATTTGTAAGATTATGTTAGCACATCTACAAAGGAGATTATTATTAATATGTCTAAGGAATTCAAATCAACAATACCTCAATATGAATAATATATTTAAATTATAGGTCATGCACAATATGAAGACTAAGAAACTAAAATAACAAAACTTCTTACACAATCCACATATTTGGAGAAAAAATAAGATTTGTATATCAACATAAATTATAGAACATTTCTTAAAATTTCATATTAATTTCAGTAGCCAAAATTTCCTCCATTTAAAACATGAGGATATAAGTGGAACATCACTCTTTTGAAGAAAAATAACAATTTAATTTAATCTATCCCATACATGTTTTAGATTGAGGATATAAGTGGAACATCACTCTTTTGAAGAAAAATAACAATTTAATTTAATCTATCCCATACATGTTTTAGATGCATGATTTTGATCCAATTGTTGATGTTCATTACCAAGAGATTTAAGAAATGACATAGAAAAATTGACTCTTGATATTCCTTAACATTAACATCTGTAAATTTGTTTCCATCGATGTTAGCAATGATAATGAAAGGGTATTAATATGAAGAAAGGCTTCAAATTACTTAATTTGTAACTAAATTTGAAACTATATATTTTGTAGGTATTTCATGATTTTTACTTTCATTTTTTTATAAAACCTCTTTTAAGAAAGTTTTTTTCTTCCCGCTTATCTTGAATTTGATTTTACAACTTCTCTAGTAGTAATTTCTCTTTTTATTTTTATAACTTATGCTTTTCAAAATGTTCCCTTTGTAATTTATATTTTTGATCTTATTTTTGATCTTATTTTGATTTTACTCTTAATTTCTCTAACTTAGCTTGTTGAATATTTTCATATTATAATTATGTTTTTGATTTTTTTGGCTCTAAATTGTCCTTTGGTAATCATTTTTGTGTGGTTTAAGAAATTAACTAATAAGGTGAGTGGGTTGTTTAAGTGATTTATCAATTATAGGATAATCAATGTAAATTACATTTTGTGTTTTGCGCTTCAAATTTAAATGATAATATACATGATGTCAATGCATTTTGTGATATTCAAAATATTTTTTTATCTCCTTAAATGATGTAGAGGAGGTATTTTGATAAATTTGTTTATAATTATTTCCCTTAAAATCATAATCGAATATTATTTATCATTTGCATAATTTTTGAATCAATTATTATATAAGGACTGTGTTGTAGTTTTTATTTTTGATATAAAATTTATTAGTTACAACATTGCTAGATGAAGATAAAAATACATGATTAATACTGGCAATTTATGGATTCATTACACATGTAATATAATGTTTTAATAATATCATATTTTCACTAAAAACCTAATTTTGATTTTGTATCTTTGTTATAAATTTTTCAACATCTATGATTTGATATTTTAGATCCTCATAAACACATCCCCTAGGTGCTTCAGATTGAACATGCATAGATAGACCCTAAAAAGGAGATGTGGGAAATGGAGGGATTTATGTATGGATAGGTTTATTATAGAAATTATAAGATGGGATACCTTATCTATTGGGATTGTGATATCATGGACATAGTAATAGGGAAAGTATCTATTAAATCCTTTAGGGTTAGGAGGAGGAAGAGATTCTTTTCTATCCATAGAATATGACACTAAAACTTAGAAAAGTGTTGTTATAACAACAAATATCATATTTGGAAATCTTAAAATAGAAAATGGGAATATAAAAAATAAATTAAAAACCCCTTGTAATATTTGTAGTTAGGGTTTAGCAACATTATAATAAGAGATGGGTTATTCAATATGTTTCATCATATTTTGGATTTATGTAAAATATTAAATGATAACATCATTGTGTAATATCATGAAAATAGTAAAAAAATAACCACATTCATCAATTTTCAATTATTGTATTATGTAAATTTTCTAAAATTATAAAATTTTAATGAGAAAATAATGACTTGGTTAGACATTATATCTATGGGAGGAATTATATTCTTAAAGTTGTTTTGCAAAGTGGCCTAGAGAATAATGCCATGGGTGGGACACTAGAAGGGTGTCATGTCTATTCACTACACAATTCTCATGTCCACTTGTAGTTAGGAATTTTTTTTGAGTTCTTATATCTTCCTCTACAAATCCTATATATGGTCAAGGAGATTACAATCACTTCAGGAGATTACTATAATTCTTAATTTTACTTCGAAAATCCTAGGTCCTTGACATATTAATATCAATACAAATTAATGGGGTTAAAATAGGTCAGTAATTGAAGTTGAGTGAGACCTCAACAACTCATGTGTTGAAGGAAATGTAAATACCAATACTCTAAAGAGGGATCAAAATTCATTTAGTTATCCCATCCTATGATTGTGTGTGAATAATTAGTAACATATGCTAGATGTTGGTGTAGTACTCATGGGATTAAGTTCCTTAACTATGACTTGTGACTTGTGAAATGTATTTAGACTTGAGCTATGGACTACTTGGGTTATATCCAATTTGAACTTAGATAAATAGGTATGTTTATCTCAATGTCCAATTACAATTATGGTTCTTTTCGATGTGGAAGTCTGGTCCATGACAAATGGTTTGAAAAGTATTTATATAGTCATATTTATGAAATTCCTTTGAATGGGGCTCATTATCGACATAGGCTGACCTTCTTATAGATTTTGAATTTTATAATTATCCACTAATTAATGGGAAGACATGAGATGGGGAATGGACATTAGAATAGTGCACTATAGTCTGCTAGGGAACTTTTATCCAAAGGAAGAATGATTGTTCTAAGTGTTAAGCATAACTTGAAAAGTGTCTAATTTTGATAATAATAAATACATTTAGAGATCTTCTATTAATTTATAATAGTGTAGAAGGTGGTTGAAAGTGATCGAAGGGGCCCTAAGATATGTCTATAGTTAAGTGTCTAAAAGATTAGTCATAAGTACACAATTTTAACTTAAATGTTAATTTATTTGTTTGTACTAGTCTACACCATCCATATGTTTTATTATAACATCATAATAGAATATCATATCAATGTAGCATTCTCTAGGATATGAGTAACTAGTGAAACATGTATAAGCTATCTATGTAGCTTAACATGGTGCAAAGGTCATAAAAATATATAACATGTAAAAATGAAATATGTGGAATAAGATTCCCCCACTATCCACATGGCCATTGAGTAGAGGAAATTCTAACATTCTTATGTTGATATGTAAATAATATATCTTACACCATACTCATATACCATGAAATGTATTTTGATAAGAAAAAAACATGCCATTTATCAAACATATGATAAATAACATATATAAATAATGTAATATGTCAATTATATCATTTTAAAATCTTGATTTAAAAAAAATAAATACACTTTTATTAATTATTTGACTATTTTTATATTTTTAAAATATTTGATCATTAATCCTCATGAATCGTAGAATAAGTCATCCTTAATTGGATTGAATTAAGTATATCTTACCATCCTTCAAATTATGTAATTTCATTGCATTTTGTTCCATTGTCTTTGATTGTTCATGCTTTGTTCATGTCATTATCATTGAAAGCCATGTCTTTTTATGAATACTATTATCATTATCTCGAAATTTTATTGTCTTCTCTTTTTGTAAGAATGAAGTATATTGATCGATTCAGTTACCATATAGCCATTTGAATCCTCATGTGAGTGTCAACTGGGTAGTAGAAGCTATTACCCATATAAATGTATCCATATCCTTTGGACCTTAACCAATTGGTATTTTAATATATCCAATGAATTTACTGCAGTATGGATTGTTCGTGTCCTTAATGTTGAGCCCCTAGTGTTGTAAGAATGTGTAAGTACATACATTATAGATGTCGTATTTATCAATTTGAATTTGTTGTTGATAAGCGCTCCTTATATACACTATAATGGTCAAAGCTTCTTAATCGAAGACTCAACACTTTTTTACCATGTGGTATGGCATGAGAGCCTATCGCACATTGTCTAAATATGATAAGAGACTTACCTTATGTTAAAATAATCAACTCCAAATATTGAATCAGACACCTCAATTTAATAATAATAATAATAATAATAATAATAATAATAATAATAATAATAATAATAATAATAATATGATATCTTTGCATACCATTTTATACGAACGTAAAAACATCACAACTCCAATTCTAAATCATGCCAAATTTGGTAGGCAGACAATCCTCTTAATCGAAATAAAGGTATATACCGTTATCTCACATTACTCAAATATAATAAGAGACTTACCTTATGTTAAAATAATCAACTCCAAATATTGAATCAGACACCTCAATTTCCTTTTTATAAAACCACTAACAACAACAACAACAACAACAACAACAACAACAACAACAACAACAACAACAACAACAACAATAATAATAATAATAATAATAATAATCTAAAATATCTTCTCATGCCATTTTATAAGAACTTAAAAACATCACAACTCCAATTCTAAATCGTGCCAAATTTGCTAGGCAGACAATCCTCTTAATCGGAATAAGGGTATATGCCGGCAATAGGCCTTGCCATTGTAATTTTCTAGTTTCGGAAGGCAAGATATTAGTGTGGGGTGAATAAAGCACGTGCATGGTAGTTCACAATCATTATACCTTTCTTTAATAAATTACCTCTTCGTCGTAGAAATGCAAGGCAAATAAAATACCGAGTCTTGGGGGTTAACTTTGAGGCTCTATGAAAGCTTTCCACAATTCTATAATTAAAATACAGTTGATTTTTTTTTTACCTTTTACTTTATGAAAGAAATTTTTGGTGAAACATCTAAAAATTTATGAATAGATATTTATTTTGCAGTAAATATATGTTAAAGATTTAATAAATATATATTTTATTTATTATTAGTAATAATAAATAATTTGTAAATAATATATATTTAATTTTTTCATATATTTATGCTAATAAACCACTAAAACTTTTGAAAAACAATATTTTAAAAAAAAGAACAGAAGACGAGGACGACAGAAAGAAGAAAGAAATTATTAACGGGAGGGACAACCCTCTAATTTAGGCCCCTTATTACATACAGATGATAAAAAATTAAAGGGCGCAGGGTAGTCGATCGTCCGTCAAATTTAATTCCCTCCTTAATGAAGAGGGTTTATTTAACCCTTCATGCATTAAGGACAGGTGCACTCCTTTTTCGAACTTCTTTTTGTCACTAATTTCACCCAACGTTCATTGAAAGTGGTCTGTGGAGCGTTTGGGTTTTGGTATTGGTGTTTGTCAGTTTGGTCGGTAAATTCAGGTGACATCCCGCCCAGATCTCTATCTCTATCTCTATCTTCTATCTCTATCTTTATCTCTATCTCTATCTCTATCTAATAAACCGCAAATGTATCACTATGTGCTTCATCATTCAATCATTTTAACTTGGAAATCTGAAATAGGGGATCTGCTTTTATAGAGTTCTCTTCATTTTTTTCGTCGGTGTCTTTAAAAGCAAAATTGATGTTTTTCCTGCTGTGTTTTACGTAATTCTAGCAGAGAGGATGATATATCTCCGCTGCTATGTACTGAGGATTTCATTTCTACTCCGAACAAATTGGTACTAAATGCTTTGAATTTGTCAAATATATCTCTAATTCTTATAAATATAGCTATAACCCCAACTCAAAGCGGCCCTACTAAAAAACAGAGAGCACGGATAAGAAGTGCCTTCACATGCTGACAGAAAGGAAGCGGAGAAAGCACATGAGATCCCTCTATTCACAACTCTCAACTTTAAGAATATTTGAACGAAATGTAGTAGTGTGACAGATATAATGCTATGCCATTCAACGGAAGTGAGACATATCGTTCGAGGAATTTACGTCAGGTTGGATCCCGTGTAGTAGATGCAATAAATACTTCAAGAAAGCATATGGTATTTTTCGAACTTTTAGTTGCTATTGAAGGAGACGTCCTTGAAATACTTCCATATCTTTCACCAACGATGACAAAATATTTCAAGCCTTTCATTGTAAGGTAGTAATATATTTTTCAGAGTGTAATCACACTTTTAATGTGAAATTAATTATTTCTAGATGTGTATTTTCAGGTAAAGGAGAGGATGTAGTAGTCGTGCATCCTAACTTCTCACTTGATGTATATTTTAGTGTGTTATTTTTTAATTCTAGACTTTTAATGTGTGACGTGTTAGTATAGTCCCAGAGTTTCGATTAATATGCAGGGGGTCCTTATAGAGCTATTTTGAAGGTCTAACCGATTAGTGATCATGTCATTTCAAAACAAAACATAAGTGGACACCAAAAGTGGACATTAAAATTCTAGTTAATAGTGCTCAACCCACAATACGCATGTAGTCAAATGTAGTTGACAAAATATTAACACCTCACCACCAAGTACATAATACCCAACGACTGGCATTGAATGAGCCCATGTGTATGCTAATTATCACCTACTAGTCTACATTGTTGTCTCGGTCAATTTTCATGTGTGTTATTGTTGAAGGGAAGATTAGATGGAGAGTTAGCTTGAATGGTATATTCTACGAAGAGCAGAAGCTGAATGTACAATGATGCCAATCTCAAATTTCATTGGTGTTCACTTGCCATCGTAACTTACAAGGGAGAATTTTTATACCTCACTAAGGCTATGAGATAAATGGTTTAAAAATTATGAATATGATTAAAAGATTCATTAAAAAATAAATATTTTTTTCAATTTTAGAGTTATTATGCTAATTCTTAGGATTAAATCTACCCCTCATAGACTTAAAGGAATGGTTTTGTTTAATATTATAGGCTTGTTTCTTTTGACTTATGCATAAATAGAAAACAAGGTGTGGGTCTCAAGCTTTGAATATATTTTTTAAAATAATTTGCTTTAAAAAAATTATGAATTTGGCTTGCAATGTTTGTTAAAAAATAATAAATTTTAGCTATCTATGCAAATCATTTTCTAAATTCTTACACTATAGTAGTTAACTATAGTTTAATTTAGTGTAGATGATCTATCTGTAAATCATTTAGAATGAGTAATTTTGTTTTATAAAAATAAATGACCATCTAAGGTTAACATGTGTAGTAGACCCCCATTAAATCTATACTTGATAACTATCAGTCTATGCTATACATTAATCAGATCGAGGTGATAAAGCATTAACACCTAACCACATTGCATGTAATACCTTGTGGCTAACATTGAAAGAGTCCACCTCTACCCTCATTCACACCTACCAGTTTGCATCTTCATCCTAATCACTTTGCATGTGTGTTGGTGTTAAAGGAAATATAAAATGTATGGTTAATATGAACAATACGATGTTGGAAAGAACACAAGACAAATCTAAAATTATGCCAAACCCTAGCCTCCTTTTTTTGCTTCCACCTACTCTTCCTGTGACACCAAACCCCATACCTTGTAAGTGTTATTTCCTTCCACCAATTATGAAAAATCAAATTTTTTAGAGGGTTTATTTTTTTCATGTCCTATTTACTTCAACCATTAATCCACCAAGTGATGGCACTAGCATTTCACCTATGACAGATCTTAGGCTTTACACATGTAAACATTTTGTATCTCTAGTGATGCAGGGATTTCATCATAGCCATATCAATTTTGAATCTGGTTTGCTTCCCATCATTGCTTACAGGTGAGGTGTTTTATGCCTCACTAAGGCTATGATGCAAAAGGTTTTAAAAAATGTGACTATGTCTTGAAATGTTTGAAAAAAATAAATTATTTTATCAATATGTCTGAATCATTATGTGAATTATCATACTATACTAACTATAGTTTAGTTCAATATAATCAATCTATGAATCATTAAAAATTAATTATACTTTAATTTAGTGTAGTGGAATTATTAAATAAAGTATTAAAGTCCTAATTTGGGAGCCCACATTACACCCTAAAAATATATAATTAATAAGTAGGCATACTAAGCTATTAAGCCATTGAATACATACATGTAATTATTTTATGGGTTTATCGAATGCATTGGTGAGAACATTTTCTTTTTGACTAGAATGTGCAATCAAAGTCACCTTATAATAAAGGATTTTGTAAAGAATATCCATTATTATGAGGTTACATTAAATACTCCTAATAATAAACAAAAACCTTTAGGGCTTCCATGAACATACCACCTCTATTCTTCTCCTTAATGTACTGTACAATTAGGTGACACTTATTATGAATACATATTTTAACACATTTTCCATTACTATGACTTTATAGGTTATAATTATGTGTAGATTAATAGGTATATGGTTCTTCATTGCTGACTTTTCTATCATTACCAACAATGGATTTATAGGTGAGGTATTTTAACCTCACTAAGGCCACGATCCAAAGTGTCTTATGGTTTGGAGTTACTTATTTTAATTTTGTGATTTTTTAAAAAAATTTAGTTAACCATGAATAATACAATATGAATAAATCATCTTTACGAATTAAATTCATAGAAATGTGCTTTTTTATTTATTTGAATGGATTATTTTATTTTTTTAATTGGGTTTTAATTCAATAGAATCAAGGTTATGCCAATGTTAATCATAAGATTATTAGCAGGAGCCAAATGTGTGACATTTAAACCACTAATACTCTTATAATTAACATTAAATGTGCCAATGTTGGTGTTTCTTATTTTGTAAATTGGGTTTCAATTCAATAGAATCAAGGTTATGCCAATGTTAATCATAAGAGTATTATTAGGAGCCAAATTTTTATCAATGTGAGGTGAAAAATCAATAATACCTTACCATATATATAGTAGTTTAAAAACACCAACACAAATTGAGAATACTCTCCTTAAACCTCTTCTTGATTTGGCATATGTAAGCTATGCATTTTTTTTCTAATCTTGTCAAATGCACTAGTGTGAACTATTTCTTGTTGACTAGAAAGATAAATCATAATCATCCTATAATAAATGAGGTTATAAATAATATCCACTATTAAGAGATGACATTGAATTCTCCTTGTAGTGAATGAAAACCTTTAAGGATTCCATCAACATACCACATCTGCTCTTCCCTTCAATGCAATTTACATTTAGATGATAATTATTTCAAATTGCATATTTTCTATAAAAAAAAACATATAGTATGAGTTTGCATGATATAATTATATGTGGTTTAACAATTATATTGTTATTCATTATTCATTTTTCCATTGCTACTATCAATGAATTTGCATACGAGTTTTTTAATCTCACTAAGATCATGAGCAAAAGTGTTGTGTGATTTTTTTTCATTTCTTACTTTTTGCACATATTCAATCTTGGTTTGGAGTTAATTATTTCAATGTTATAGTTAATTATTTCATTTGTTTATGTATTAATAATATTGTAATAAGAATCATTTTCAATAGTGCAATTCATAAAAACATGTTTCTATCATTTATTTAGATGGATTATTTTATTTTTTTAACCTTGTGTTAATTCAATATAAATAAGGATGTACCAATGCTAATCATAAAAGCATTACTAGGAGCCAAAATTAGGACATTAAAACATCAGTTAAAAATGCTTAGTCCACTCTATGATGGCACCAAATTTGAGGTGAACAATCATTAACACATTGCCATCTTGCATTCAATACCCAACAATTTGCATTGAATAAGTCCATCCTCATCCTAATTCACACCTACCACTTTGGATCTTTGTCCCTTTCAATGTATATGTGCATTATTTTTGAATGGAAGAACTAATTGAGTACATTTACATTAATCTTAATGTTGAACAAGCTATAAAATGTATACCATAGTCTTAATATCTAGATTTACACTGGTGTTTTAAAATAGGATTAATCCACACATTGTATTTATTAATCATCCACATTTATATGGGATATTCATTACTCATTTAGTAATTTCTACTAACAATGGATTTATAGGTGGAGTTTTTTTATTTGTCTTCACCTTAATTTATCTAGTAACATCTAATGTTATGCTATGTAAACCATTTATTATGAATATAATATTATCTTATATTCTTTCTAATTAAATTATTGAGTATTTTTATATAATTAGAATCATTATGTTTGTATGATTAACATTGTGATAACCTTACTTGTAGTGAACTAAAACATGGATTTACTACCCTCAATAAAGTTTTGGGTGATGGGGTGTACCTATATGGGCTCATTCATCCCCAAAATGTCATCCTCAATGAATACATGATATTTATATCAATATAATTCGTACATATAAATAAAATTCTTAGTTTTTTTAATTGTATTCATTGAAATGATTGTTGTTAAACTATTATTCATGTCATTTATTATAAAAAGTTAATCTTAAATTATTAATAATTTTATAAACCATAATTACTCATTCTAACTAACTCAAAGATTGACTTCACTAAAATAAACTACAATTACTAAAAATTCATAGCCACAGTGAGGAATATAAAATCTCACCTTTAATAATAAATGTATTAAAAAAACCAAGGGATAATAAAGATAAAAAATACGAGTGAAAATTGATATATATCTCTTGAAACCTCTCCTTAATTTGTGTTATGGAATCTCTACATTTGTGAAGCCAAATACCTTCACCCAATTTACCATTTCTACATAAGACAAAATAAATAAAGTTAAAATAATAAAAAATACACATTCCTTTCATTTCATGATGGTTATATATAGTAGTAATTATTTATCATAAACTCTAAACTGAATTAATCTACAATTACTATAGTTTAATAATTCACAAAGCAATAAAATTATTTATTTTTAAACAAACATTCTAAGCTATATTCATATTCACAAAAATATGTGAAAGATAAATAAAATAAAAGGATTAATGGTGCTAAAAAACTAGTGCAAATCAAGATATAAATTTTAAATTGAGAGATTTATGGTTAAAATAGGGTGTGATAATAATAATTTTTCTATAGAGTAGTAGGTTAGCCAACTCTGTATCTTTTATTTCCATCACAATTCTCATAGTAATTTTAATCTTTAGAACTATATCATCTTACACATTCTTTATTTTATATTCCTAAGCTTTTTTATGACCAATATGTATCATTCATGCACCCTTCTATGCATGGTCCTTCTTGATGATTTTATTGAGTGTTTCCATATTTGCTTTCACTAGATAGAGATTCTTATGGTGATGATTTAAGGGGATTGGAAAAGGCACTAAATAAGTTTCTATTATTATTGATCACTTAGCTAGGCTTCCTCATATCTACCTCAAAATCACTAACCTCCTCTAGCATAATGTTGGGATTGGGTTCCTTCTCCTTGCTCCAAGAAGTTCTCACACTTTGGTTTTGACTATTTAAACTCTTAAAACTAATCCAAATGCAACTAAATAGACAAAAAAAATGAAGGTAATAAATGAATATAATAATAAAAACAACTATTGTTAGATTTTACCTTAGGATGATGATGTTTCAAATATTTATTGGGGAATGTTGATCACCAAGATCTTCAACTTATGAATAATGTAATTTCTACGATTACTGAATTTCATAATTTTATAATATTTTTTTGAATTTACAATTAATCATATAAATATCTAATACTTTTATTTTATTTTTTAAGGGACACTTTCCCAAGTCAATTTCTTCTAAATATTCCAAACCCTTTTGTTTTAGGCATAGGTTGATAAGCTTTAGGACATTATTCCATGTGACTAATAATAAGGCTATATTTCATCATATATATCATTAGCCATACCTGACAATGGAATAAAATATGGAGATAACTTTTTTGTTTGGTTGAAACACTTTCTTAGTTCCTAAATTTACAAGATGACTTAAGTTTAGAGTGAAGCCCATTTTTTAAAATTGAGAATCAAATCCTTAAATTGAAAAAACAATTCATTCAATTAAGTGATTTTTTGATTTATTATTATACCTTAGCATACCATTTTATAATCATTCTAATTAGAATTGTGACATCCCCACTAGGATCTATCTAGAAATATGATTTTTTAAGAAATAAACACATATACTAAAATAGATTACATCTCGATAATATAAAAAAGATCATATAAATTACACATGCATAATAATGATAAATAAATTTTTTTACATAATAAATAATGGATCTCTAACATCATGAATGTATGTCAAAATGTGAATATAGAAAGTAATTATAATAACTTAGCCATGGCTAGTACAAATATATAGTCACCGATGTCAATGTGCAATAATGAATAATTACAACTCTTCATGATAATTCTAATAATAAGTACAATATGATACTATGTACAAATAAGATACATAGCTTTTCTAGAGCATAGTTCATAGACTTAAAGTATCTATGACAATCTCAAGTGTCGTCTTGATAAGTAGTACTATTGTGGGGAAGGAAAGCATAATTTGAGTGATTTTCTACACCAACCATGGAATAAAAATCCCCCACACTAATACCATCAAGAAATGGCCCTTCCATCATGGATGAGTGGATAGTGATGGTGCAAGAATCTAGAGAGATAAGAAAGTACTCATGCTCTATATGATTTTTAAACTAAATTAAACATGCAGTGTATGAGAGAAAACTTGATCGATTTCAAGATATTACACATACAAGTAAATCATACTCATGAAATGATAATGTCTCACTAAACATAATTTGGCTAAAGATTTAAGAATAGTATTATAAAAATGATCTATAAATCAATCAAATTCATACAAACCACTTTATCAGAATGTCTTCCTCTAGCATTGCAATGTAAGTAAAGTCCATCTCACTCCCTAATCCTCATTAACAATGTAGATTGGTCAAGTACAATTCAACCACAAGATTCACATAATTTACATTCTACTAAAAAATACATCACATGGCATGCTAAACATAGGAGTAACCATAGCATACATTTAAATTGTCAAATATATGAATTAATCTTACACTATTTTCTATCCCATACTTAAAATAATGACTACAATTATAACACCTAGGTAAATACATAATTAGCTACAATGTTTAGATAATGCAATTTATTTTAAATTTAGCTACGCCTTAGGATAACCCATATTACCCTACTCCAGTGTTTTTAAGCATAATTATTAAGGATCAAAATCAAACTAATGAAGTCATAAATACATGAAAACACACATTTGTATTTAATAACTAGAACACCTAAAACTTCACTTTTATGAAACATAAAAAATTAGTGTAGCATTGATTTAACATTTAGAGATTTATAAGCAAGCAATCACTAAGTTATTTTTAAGCAATTCTTTTAATTTTAGTTAATACTCCACCCAAGGACTATAACAACAATAATACCCCAAAGTTTCTAAGTACACTATTATACTTGTTTAGACCAATTTTGCATAAAAAAACACTTTGTTAATTACCATAGACACATTACTTATTATAATGTCAAATTTCATATGATGAGTTTCATGTAACAAGTTATCTCAATACACCACAAGGTTATCTCATGGTACAAAAATGTCTATATTTACTTAAGGAATTATCACATCCAATTAAGCATGTTTAAAATAAAACATATATTATTTTTGAAGACCTATGGGTCTACAATTCCAATTGATTGTAATCCATCCATCTATGAACCATATGTGGAGCAATCCAATAATGGTTTTGTGTATATCATTTATGGTTTATATGGATATTACTATATATCTCGTAAGAAAAAGCTTTCTTTAAAGACTATGTTTCCCAATTTAAATCCAATTTATGTTAATGAATTCTAGCACTTTAAAAAAACATCTCATGCCCACCTAAATTGTTAAAGTGATAAACCTTTGATAAAATATAATAATACCCCTTTAACATCAATTCAACATTCTAGGCTCAACATAATAATTGTTTCCTTTACCTAGCAATTCCAAGATCTTATTATAGTGATTAATTAAACTCATTTACTCACAAAAATATCCACAAATCAACCTAAGTGGTAGTTTAATCTCAAATGGATAGGCTTTATTTTAATTTTGAAAATGACTAAACTAGTGGGGAAACATAGTAGTGATTCCATAGGAATAATAACCATTATTGCTATTAAGTTTTCTTAATGATGCCAATCACTATAGGCACCAACTAGTTCTGATTCTAAAGAAAAAAGCAATGACTTAAGTATTTATTTATACGCTGAGCTATACAATAGTGATTAACTAAAAGAAAACATGTAGGGGTTTATAAGTTTGACTAGCTATATAAATGTTTATAGATTACAATAAGAGATTGACTTAATATTAAAATAAGTTGATATCAAAGTAAGACAATTATCTCTAGTTTAAAAACATGCTAAATGAATAACTGTAATAAATGATTCAGTCCATTATGTCCCTTATTTGGCTAAGATCTTCTCCATCATTTTATTTTATTTTTGTAGGTTTAAATGTAAGTCATCCTTTTAAAAATGTGATGCCAAACATAAAACATGGTTCAATTAAATATCCTATTATTAAATTTTTTGCTAACCTATTACATACTTCACTAGTGAAAAGAGAGGAGTTATCTCAGATATCTACATAATATTAACTAGTTTATGATGATGCCAAGCATAAAAGCTAATTCTAGCATTTTCCTCAATGTTCAACTAAGTAGTTCTACTTATACAATGATTTACTAAGTTTCAATAGACTATATACTAAATCAAGCAACATAGTGACTAGTAAAATTATGATTACACTGTGTAACTTCAGTGACTACAGGGATAGAAGATTAATGGTAAACCATACACATATAGGGATAATTTATGTATGGTTAGAATAGGAAATTTATTTGTATATCACATGGCTGACTTTGTCCACTATGGTTCAATGCCATACAATGAATATAAAAGTTATTATAAAAAATAAATTAATTTAAAAAAAAAAAAAAAAAAAAAAAAACATAATTGATATTTGATTTCGATAATATAATTCCTAATATTTTATAAATAATATATTCCTTAAAATTAGTCATTGCATAATTATTTGTTTTCTCAATTTCTTACTAGGTTGAGATAACAATGGGATATCATTTCTCAATTTTTATACCTATAATAGATCGATACATCAAATATTTATGTAAAGGAAAATCTATCTAAATAGATTTATTCAAGGCTTCTATTTAGTGCATTTTAATATTATTGCAAACAAGTCTTTACTCATAATTATTTTTATTTATAAAATCAATAACTAGGTTAGAAATAGATAACTAAGCTATGAGGACCATGATTTAACTAACAAATCCATATGCTTATTTAACTAAATTTTCAAAACTACAAGCGTGCCAAAAAATCTTTCAACATTGATGTATAATTTAAAACACCACCTACCTGTTGGATTTATTGATTCTCTTGTCTATTCTCCCTATGTTGCACCCCAATTTCCTCTTCTAGCCTTTCTTCCTCCAATGCATAAGATTATCACTTTTCCCACTTTTTCCTTTTGAAATAGACATAGTTTCCTTGCTTTAGATTGTTTTTTTTTAAAAGCTATCTTTAATACATTTAACTATTTTTATATTTTCTAAATTTTAATTGTTTCTTTTTTTTTTGTTTTATTATCTTTTCTACATTTTTATTTTTATTAAAATTTATTTTTTTAAAATATAGTTTCATATTGGATGCTAAAAATCCATAATTTTATTAAATTAAATTAACATCCTAATATACTATAGCATATTCAAATAACAATTTTAGAATTATAAATAACCCATATTTTAAATTTACTTTTGCAAAAAATATTCTTATGAACATTAATAATAAAACATGCCAAACATGCAAGAAAATTCATTGCGATATTTTAACCTACTCTAGCAAAACACTGAAAAAAATACTCTAAACAAGTAATAAAAACACCATAAATAAGTATTTTTAATGTATTTTCACTATGTGCTAATTATTGTGGTGTGTACAAGATTTCTATAGCTCTCTATCGACCTCTAATGTCTCCATCTATATCACCCTCTCTAATGATGCTCTCCCTCTGGTACGTTTTAAAGGATGAGTTCTGTTACATCAACCTCCTAACATGCATGTAATTAGATTATATAACATGATAAAAACATAGAAATAGATATAACAAAAATAATATATTAATATACTTAAAATGTAAACACATATTTTAACCAAATCAAAGTAAGCAATCATGTATTATAATGTATCTAAGAAATATTTTACTTTTCCAAAATAGCATATGTGTCCACTATAAATATCCATGAATAGTCAAGTAGTTTGGTTAGCAAGAAATCGGGATGCAACAAGAAAGAAGGTATAAGCTGAAAATCAGCCCTCCCAACGTAAGTTTCTATTATTGGAGGACCTAATGTAGAAAGTGGTACGGGGTTTGATAAAGAATGTCTTTGATAATACCATTATTATACTTTTGATTTTTACGTCAATTATTATTACATTATTTTCTTATTGATGTATGTTACACTACATGTTATATGAGTGTATCTAATGTTTATTCATGTCATATGCCAGTTGTGTCAAAGGATCCCTAGTCCATGTCATGTTTGTGTCAGATAGGAATGTAGTCATAGTTGAGTCATGTCTCAAATGATTTTGTGTTAAATGATCATGGTATTATGTGTGTGGATTAATAAAAGTTAGTTTTCCAACTTGGTGTCATGAATTTTCTCATGCATTCTTATTGTGTGTGTGATCCCATGATTTCTAGCATGAATTTCCTACATTTATTTTTATTTCATGCTTGATTTCTATATTTGTTTAACGTGAAAGTTGTATGACTATTACATTTGATTACATGTTTCAAAGACACTTTAATGATGAATTATTTCAATGATGGCATCTTTTATTTTGTTTGTATGCTTGCTTTAAATTATTACATTTTCTATATAACAAATGTCACACATAACATTTTTTAGATGAGTGAATCACATGCTTCATCCATCACCTCAAAAGGGAGGCATAGTGTGCACATGTATTAAATATTTATGACTTTAAAGATAAATGATCTACACTTTAGGGTCAAACTATGTGATTCAATTGGACACATTAGACAGATTGAGACATTAATGGAAAATTCTATATAATTGTGAGGAAAATTTTTCAAATTATATGAGATTATGAGACAAATTGCATTTATTAGTTTAATAAAAATATATTATACTGAGCGTATTGAAATAAATGTTATGGTTTTCTATATCACTTTGAGATTATCGTTTCAATCCAAGTAGAAGCAAATAAAGGATTAATGTTAAAAACCAAGGGCAAGAAGATACATATAAATCTTCTACAAGAACATGCACTATGATCTGAGGTGGAAAATAGAAAAAAACATATACAAGAACAATACAAGTAAAGTCTAGATAGTACTAGTCACCAAAAGGGTGTAATCTTTGCTAGCAATGTCTACACAAGTTTTAAGCTGTTGTTTCATGATTTGACTAGTGACAAAACTAATACAAAAATATCTATAGATATTATGCAAATGCAATGAGAAAAATATATCATAAGATGAGTTAATTGGATCTCTCTCTCCCTTCACTTTTCAATTCTAAATTTACTAAGTATTGTATCAATATGTATTTCACATTTAATTTTTTCTGGTGTCTTATTTTACATAATCTAAATTTTAATAGTTTTATCTTTTTTAGATAATCTAAGTCATAAATTTAAAACAAAAGGTTTCCCATCAATATATCCTCAAGTACTTGCATGTGCATTATGGTAAATAAGAACTTTTATGTATATTATTTAATGTAAACTAGTTGAGTTAAATCAATAAATAATAAAGTTATTGTGTTTGGCTTTTAAAAAATAGAGTGTTTCCAAAGTGAAATATTGTGTATTGTTTAATCTCACGTGTTTCCTATTTTTCATATTCCGTCTTACATTAAATATTTTCTCAATATTTTTCATATTAGTTTAGTTTATTAGTCTATTTTTCTATACATACATCCTCCTCGAAATTATTTTATACGTTTTGTGGTGCCTTGAATTCTAGATTCAACATGTGTGGTGTCATCCTTAATTTTTATACACTCTGTAACACTGTTTCACACTTCTACACCTTAACCTCAACCTCAACCACCCTTTTTACATGTGGTTTTCGTACATTGTTTTCCATCTTCCATGGTCACTCATTTGAATATCTCTTTGTGCACAAGACACACCTCCAAATCATTTTTTAGCTTGCTATGAAGTATATATTTCTCAAACGATTCAATGTTGGCATTCCCATTCGAACGCATGTTTCCTTCATCGATTTATATAATCATACTTATGCATAGATCAATATGTTTTTCATCTCCAAATCATTCATCTTCGCATCAATGATTAATTCCTGATCACAGTGCATATTTTTCGTTAGACACATTTCCCATGGTATTTATTAAACTGAATCTTGTCATCCTCCATACTTTGTTTAAGCCGCGATTTTAACAAAGGCTTTATTACTCTTTTTATTTTCAACAATGAAAGGATTTCCTATCTTTCTAAGTCATTTTTAATGAGGAGTTTTATTCATTTTTATTTTACTTTATCCCAAATCTAATGGATAATTCTTATTATTTCATTTGCATCTTGCAAGATATCTCTATGCGCACATAAATCAAGGAATACATTTTTTCCAACGTCTTGTATGCACTGCATAATTTTTGTACAGAGTAGTAGGTTGCCCAACTCTGTATCTTTTATTTCCGTCCCAGGTCTCATATGCAATTTTAATCTTTGGACCACTAGCATCCTACACACAATTTTTTTGTTACTCCCAAGCTATTTTATGACCGATATGTATCATTCCTGCACCCTTCTATGCTTGATCCTTCTTGATGATTTTCTTGAGTGTTTCTATCTTTGCTTTCACTGGATAGAGCATTGTGGTACGGTGATGGAATGGATTGGCATGGGCACCCAAGCAGTTGCTATCATTCTTGCTCACTTAGCGAGCCTCCCTCACCTCCTCCTCAAAATCAGTAACCTCCTCTAGCACAATGTTGGGATTGGGATCCCCTTCAAAATGCCTCAAGAAGTTCTCACACTTAGGTTTTGACTATTTAAACTCTTAGAACTACACTAAATGGTACTAAATAGACAACTCAAAAAACATGAAGGCAATGAATGAATCTAATAAAAAAAAAAGTATTGTGAAATTTTATTTTAGGATGACGATGTTTCAAATATTTGGTAGGGAATATTTGATGATCGAGATTTTTGGCTTATAATTAGCATTTTTGCTATAGTTACTGAAATTTTTAATTTTAAAATATTTTGTTGAATTTACAATTAATCATATAAATTGTTAGTACTTTTATTTTGTTTTTTGAAGGGGCACTTTCCTTAACCTATTTCTTTTAAGTATTCCAAGCCCTTTTCTTTTAGGCATAAGTTGATAAACTTTGAGACGTCATTCCATACGACCCAATAACAGAGCTATATTTCATCATATGTATCATTAGCCACACCCAATATTGAAATGAAATATGGAGATAACTTTTTGGTTTGGTTGAAAAGCCTTCTTAACCCCTACATTTACAAAATGACTTAAATTTAAAACGAAGTCTTTTTTCTTTAAATTATGAACAAATCATTAAATTGAAAGAACAATGCATTCAATCAAGTGAGTTTGTGACTGATTATTATACCTTCCCATACCATTTTATAATCGTTTTAATTGGAATGAAGGTGTAAGGTGGCAATGGGCCCTCCCAATGTAACTTTCTACTGATGGAGGACTAAATGGAGAAATAGGCGCGGGGTTTGATAAAGAACCTGCTTGACAATACTGTTATTATACTTTTTGTTAACTATGGTGGGGATCCGAATATAAAATATTTATTGATCATAGAAATGCAAGGCAAACTGAAGAGGCTGTCCATATGACCAAATTTGACGGCCGTACGAACGCTCTTCAAAATTTTCATTCTAAAATACGTCTAATATTACTTAAATTGTGAACTCTTAGAATTTATAAATAATTATATATATTTAATTAAAAGTTTAACATGACGCACGCGTCGTTGGTCGACCGCCACAATTAACCCTCAGCGTAGTGAGGAGGGTTCAGATAAGCCTCCGTGGGACCCGCAACGGTAAGAGCATCCAGCGCTAATGAATAGTTCACTTCTTTTTGTAGGCATGTTTTTCACACCAGTTATGATTTTGGCGGCGATGTCAAATAAGCCGCAATGTATTTGTAGGCGTTTCATCTTTCAATCATTTACACTTGGAAAATGGATGTTTCTCGTTTGCCTTGCCAAGGAAAATGGATCCCCTACATTTATAGACTTCTCTTCATTTGTTTCTGCTTTGTCTTGCCATTGCCAAGGAAAATGGATGTTTTTCCTGATTTGTTCTCCGCAAATTTTGCTGATGTGCAGAATCGAGAGTACGATATATCGCCGTGGGAAAAAATAAAAGCATGGATAAGAATTGTCTTCACATATTGACAGAAAGAGAGAGGAGAAAACAAATGAGTTGCCTATATTCACAACTCATATCTTTATTGCCACAACAAAAGAGTAGGGTAAGCACATTATTTTATTTAATCTGGCTTTCTGCTCAGTATTTTTTTTTAATATAAGAGACATGAGCCTCATTTACACAGGTATTTATACAAGAATCAATCTGTTTTATTAAATAAAAAATTACTTAATGAGTGCTAAGAGAAAATTCCTTGGAAAGAAAAATCTAGCAGAAACAAATGTGTAATGGTAGATTTCTGCAATGTTGTGACCATTATTCTTGTACTGTGGTGCAGGGCAAGACTTACATTGCTGATCAGCTAGGTAAGGCCACGAAGTATATCCGCTATCTGCAGGGGAAGATCGATGAGCTTGCTAAGAAATGAGATGACCTAAAAATGAATGAAAAGCAATACTGTCAAAGAGACAATGGGATGCCTTTCATTGAGTGTGAGACATTTCGTGCGGTGGATGTACGCCATGTTGGATCACGTGTAGTAGTCACTACAAACACTTTGAGAGAGGAGATGGTATTGTCTGAGCTTCTACTCGCAGTTGAAGAAGAAGACCTTCAAATACTTAATGCCATATTTTTCACCACAGATGACAAAATCATTCACGCCCTTCATTGCAAGGTAGTAATCTATTCTCTCACAGCTTAAACATAGTTTCAGCATTAAATTAGTTACAAGCGGATGTGTATTTTCAGGTATTGGATATGTAGACTTTCAACAGCGGCGATAAACTTAAGCACAAAATTTGGCAGTTGATGAGACGACATTCCATTTGAGATGAGTATGCGGCCAAGGCTAAATGATTCCATTACAGTTTAAGCTTTTGAGGATGTGTGACTCTTGAACAATAGAAAGTATGTTCCTTTGAGAGTATGAAGAAAAAGAAATTGATGTGACATGGTTAAAAGATTTACATACTTCATTTAATAATTAGGTAAGATAGAGCTTCGAAATAGTAAATTAACAGAGGTGCGAGTTGGATAAAGAGAATTAAAGCGCTTTTTCTCTGAATTGAAAATAATTAAATAAATAAACAGTTTAAGTCTTTATTTAATTAGTCTATCTTTAATTTGTAAGAAGTTTATGTTTAACTTCCTTGCCAAGCACCCGGTTTAGTGTTTGGGTTTGGACTTACAGTTGCATTTTAAATGAACTGAATTTTGGTTTCATTAGTGTGCTTTAAATTTTGACTTAAAAGTAAGTGATACACTGAGAAAGGTACTTATGACAGCTTAGATGGAAAAGTTTAATCGTTTTTTATTGGCTCTTCTATTAAAAATATTGAGTGTATAAGGTTTAAACAATCAAAAGCTGAAAATTTATTTAAAAAAAAAAACAAAAACAAAAACAAAGAAAACAAAACTACATGGGGGAGATCTTCTGCATAAACTAAATGTATAGGAGTATATGGAAACAAATCTTTGTCCTCGAATTTGGTTATAATTAGTTGAATATATTATGTTGTTTGTAGTAATTTTTGTGTTATTGAAAAATTAATTATTTATATATAATTAGTTTTAAAATAATTTGTGAAATTATAATTATATATATATATGAATAATTGTATTTGTATAAAGTATAGGATTTTATATAGTTTATATTAAATTAATACATAATGATAATAATATTGTCTTTATTTGTAATTAATTTTGTTAAACTAATATGAATAGGGTAATAAGTTAGTTTGAAGCACATACCAAATTACAATAATTGATTTATGGATTATGTATTTGTATAAAGTATAGGGTTTTATATAATTTATATTAAATTAGTATATAATAATAATAATCTTTATATTTATAATTAAGTTTAATAAAGTAATATGAATAGGGTAACAAGTTAGTTTTGGTTAATTTCAAGCACAAAACAAAAAACATTCCTTTGATCTATGGATTATGTATTTGTATAAAGTACATGGTTTTATATAGTTTATATTAAATTATTAAATAATAATAATATTGTTTACATTTATAATTAATTTTATTAAAGTAATATGAATAGGGTAACAAGTTAGTTTTGGTTAGTTTCAAGCACACACCAAATTATAATCCAACCCCCCACTACCCCCTCCTCCTCCGCCCCCCCACCCACACAATTATTATGGATTATAGATTTTTAGATAGAAACTTATCTCATGTTACTTTAAATTTTAAATAAATTTAGAGCATTAGATTTAAACTATCTTAAGTGTTGACTTCAAATCTACATACACATTATTCCTGGGTTGTTTACATATAGGTTTATGTTATCCAGTATAAATAGACTCAATGTAATTGTCATTTTTCAAAAACACAAGATTATTTTTTCTAAATTAAATATTAGATAATTTTTTTTGTTTAGCTAAAGATTGTTAATTAACATAAAGACTTAACCTCATTTAATTTCCAGATTAATCATTATTTTTTGTTTGTATATTATAAGATATAATAATATGATTATAATAATATACTACTACAATTCACAAAATCTAAACCACGACATAAATTTAATACCCCACTATATAACCTATAATATATAACTTAATTTTTATTATATCTTAATACAATTAATATAATCAACTACACAATTATAATTATTATTAATATTAATACAATATTATCTTATAAGAAATTACTCATCGTTATATGTGTATTAGATAATGCTACTATAAACCACATAGTATTATTCATATTAGGAAAAAAAGTGGCCACATCACAATATACTTAATGTATCCACATGGTCGCACCGAAACCTTGTGGACGTTATCCAAAAATTAATTCAATAAGCTATTATAATGTGTGCATAGGCTTGAAAAAATACCATGCAGATCACCATGAATTTAGTATCATGTTTGAGATGAACGAAGAAATAGCATACCCCATCTACATGTCAACCAATTAAATATTAATGTAGTGCATAGTTTGATTCATACTCAAAATCATTGAGGGGGATAATACTTTATGATACATATGTGTACCTGAATACTTAGTACAGGTTTCACACAAGGCATTGGCATCACGTTTGAGGCGAAAGAACTAGTGGGTGCCTCATGTTCTGTGTCACCGAAGTTACAAATATAGTCACATTATTTCAGATGGCCACAACCCACTGACTAGATTCATAGTTCCCTTTTCTATTGCTGTGACTCTTCGTGGCCTCCATATGATTATAAACGCTATGAAAACATTTTAAAAAAAATGCCACAAAATAATTAATTTACTTTTTACAGATCCACCATATCTCATCTTGATCAATGTGTGTTTAGCGATTACTCATCTACAAGTTGTCCAACTATATACCATTTTAAAATTCTAAATCGGTTAAGGTTTAGACTAAAAATAATTGGATCGATCCCTCAATGGAGTTGCAATCCAACAGCAAAAAAATTGGAAGGTAAATTGTGAGCATGTTGGTAGGATAGGCGTGAGCTATCTATATCATGGATTTCTTTAACACCAAACACACAAAACACTATGTATAGTTTATAAAAATGATTTAACTTTGTACGTTGCCTCATAATTATATTTGATAGTGAATGTGACTTCAATTAAATTATAAATTATAAATAACTAATACTTAAACCATATGGTTTTATTACACATTTAACCATCTTTATGTAAAGACACAACCTTATGCATAGTGATTCAAGTGATCTTTCCATAAAATTCATATGTAGAGTAATAAAAAGTGAAATAATTTGGGATGATGACACATTTCATGATCATAACTTTACAAATTTATAGGCTGCACAGAATCATAAGAAATAAGTAAATGGACATATCAGTATGTTAATCATGATTAGAGTGATTGTGATAAGTAGCATAATCATATTCACTTATTTCACTTTGACCAATGGTCAATTATGTAAACCAAATCACCACAACGAAGTGCGATATATGAGAATAAAGCTCAAAATAAAAGTACACCAATAGAGTATTTATTCTCATTATGACAATATTAATAGGCTATATTAGATGTCATTGGTTGCATGATCTACTCATGCAAAGTTTATTCCATGTGATGTAAGTGTTTCTCCTTACATTAATTATTTATTTGGGCTCGTGCACATCCCAAAAACCTTACGAGGTATCTTGTAATATTTTAGTATTGGTGAAAAGGAATGAGCTATTGGGTATTCAATTTTGGAAAACTTTTGGTGGTGCAATAATGATGAGTGAAATAGTTAGTTTATCATATATGGGTCAGATATGGATGAATTTGAATTTGCTTGTGATGGTTGCATGGCTAATGGTTATAATCTAAGGTGGGCAGCACTTTAAAAAAATTTGAAAAGGAAGAGAGGTACAACAAAAAGGAAGGCCTATGGAGCACATAAGATGATACTATTTTAAATTATCACTTGAACTAAAAGTTAGACAAACAATAAGGTTGTAATGTCTATTGAAGGATACTACAACAGATCAATAATCAAACATAGTTAGGAGTCAAAGGTAACCATTATAAAATAATTTTAATCACTGATAATAAAAGGTTATGTTTGTAAGATTGTGTTAGCACATCTACAAAGGGGATTATGACTACTATGCAAAAGGTATTCAAATCAACAATAACTTAATATGAATAATTATATTGAAAAAATAGGTCATACACAATAAAAAGACTAATAAAATAAAATGTCAAAACTTCTTAGATAATTTACATTTTTAGAGAAACATCAAAATTTGCATATCGAAATCAATTATATAACTTTCCTTAAAATTTAATATTAATTTCAATTGACAAAATTCTACTCCTTAAGAATTGGAGGATATAATTAGAACATTATTCTTTTGAAATAAAATAACATTTTAAGTTAATTTATCCCGTGTACATGTTGTAGATGTTCATTATCAAAAGATTTAAGGAATTACATATAAAAAGAAATGAGTCTTGATATTCCTTAACATTAACATTTGTAAATTGCTTTACATTTATGTTAGCGGTGAAAAGTAGCAGTGATAATGAAAGGGTCTTAATACGAGGAAAGGCATAGAATTATCCCCATTTGTAATTACATTTGAAACTATATATTTTGTAGGTATTTCATGATTTTTACTTTCCTTTTTTTAGAAAACCTTATTTTAAAAAGAGTTGTTTTTTTCCCCGTCTTATCTTGACTTTTATTTTACAACTTTTTTAGTAGTAATTTCAATTTTTCTTGTTATAGCTTATGCTTTTCAAATCGTAATTTATCTTTTTGATATTGTTTTATTTTTACCCTTACTTTCTCTAATTTAGGTTGTGGAATCTTTTCGTATTCTAATAATGTTTTTGGACTTTTTCTTGCAATTGTCCTTTGGTAATCAATTTTGCACTAATTCTAATTTTATTACTTGTGGTTTAATATATTTAATGATAAGGTGAGTAGGTTGCTTAAGTGACATATCAATGATAGGATCACCAATGTAAATTATATTTTACTATTTGAGCTTCAAATATAAATAATATTTTGTATGATGTCTATGTATTATGTGATATATACAATAATATTTTTATCTCCTTACGTGCTGTAGAAGAGGTAGTTTGATCAACTTATTTATAATATTTACGCTTAGAATCTCACTTGAACTATTATATGTCATTTTCATTCTTATTGAATCACGTATTGTATATGTACTATGTTGTCATTTCTATTTTTGATATAAATTTTTTGTTGTACAACATTGCTAGATGGAGATGCACATACATAAATATTACTGGCATATTTTGGATTCATTGTACATGTAGTTTAAAGTTTTAATAATGTGATCTTTGAACTAAAAACCTGATTTTAATTTTGTAACATTGTTATCAAATATTATATATTGATGATTTGATCATTTAGATCCTCATAAACACAAGCTCTGGGTGCTTTAGATTGAACATTCATACATACACCTGAAATAAAAGATGTGGGAGATAGAAGCATTGAGGAAGGATAGGTTGATTAGATTTATTTGGTATTATAAGATGTGATACGTTACCTCTTGGGATAGTGATGACATGGACTTAGTTAGAGGTAAAGTAGATATCATAGCCTTGAGGGTTATGAGGAGGAGGAAGATATTCTTTTTTATCCATTGAATATGATACTAAAACCTAGAAATTTATTTCTAGAAAATTAGGAATAAAAATTATAATTTAAAAAAAATTAATGTATTCAAATAACCAATTTAATAGGCCATGGGGTATAACTCACTTGACATCGGTACCCTATGAAGGTAGTCCTAGTCAAGGTTTTGACTCTTTTCTTATCTTGTAATGTGGAGTGAAAACCCATTTCACATTAGCCAAATCATATAAGAGACTTGCCTTATATTAAAATAATCAACTCTGAATGATGAATCAAATGTCTCAATTTCCTTCTTGTAAAACCAATAATAATAATAATAATAATAATAATAATAATAATATTAATAATAATAATAATAATAATAATAATAATAATAATAATAATAATTCATCTACTATGATATCTTTGTATATACTTTTATAAGAACGAAAAAACATCGCAACTCCAATTTTAAACCCTGCCAAATTTGGTAGGGAGACGATCATCTTAATTGGAATAAAGGCATATATATGCCTACAATGGGCCCTAACATTGTAATTTTCTAGTTTAAGGCGAGATATTGGTTTGGGGTGAATAAAGTACCTGCATGAGAGTTCACAATCATTATAAATTACCTGTTCGTTGTAGAAATGCAAAGCAAATAAAATACCGAGTCTGGGGATTAACTTTGAGGATCTACGAAAGCTTTCCCCAATTCTAATATTAAAATACATTTTTTTCGTTTTTCAATTTTTATTTAATGAAGGAAATTTCTGGGGAAATATCTAAAAATTTATGAATATATATTTAATTTCCATAATTATATGTTAAAAATTTAATAAATGTATTTTTTATTTATTTTTAATATAAATAAATAATTTGTAACTAATATATATTTAATCTTGTAATTTTTTTCCTAACAAACCACTCGAACTTTTGAAGTGTAATATTAAAAAAATAAAAATGAAATAAATTGGTAACGGCAAGGGAAGACCCTCTAATTTAGCCCCCTTATTGCATACAGATGCTAAAAATTTTAAGGGCGCAGGGTAGTCGATCGTTCGTCAAATTTAACCCATTCCTTGATGAAGAGGGTTTATTTAAGCCTCAATGCATTAGTGACAAGTGCACGCCTGTTTCGAACTTCTTGTTGTCACTAACTTCGCCCAACGTTCATTGGAAGTGGTCTGTGGAGGGTTTTGACTTTGGTGTTGGCCTTTGTCAGTTTGGTCGGTAAATTCAGGTGATATCAATTTAACCTCAAATGTATTACTATGTGCTTCATCATTCAATCATTTTCACTTGGAAATCTTAATCAGATCTTCTGCTTTTATACAGTTCTCTTCATTTTTTTCCTCGGTGTCTTTAAAAGAAAAATGGATGTTTTAACTGTTGTGTTTTACGTAATTCTTCCTGATGTGCAGAGCAGAGAGGATGATATATCTCCGCTGCTATGTACTGAGGATTTCATTTCTATTCTTAACAATTTTGTACTAAAAGCTTTGAATTTGTCAAGCATATCTCTAATTCTTATAAATATAGCTATAACCCCAACTCCAAGCGGCCCTACTAAAAATAGAGAGCATGGATAAGAAGTGCCTACAGATGTCGACAGAAAGGGTGAGGAGAAAGAACATGAGATCCCTCTATTCACAACTCTCAACTTTATTGAATATATGAATGAAAAGTAGTAGTGTGACCGATACAATGCTATGCCATTCAACGAATGCGAGACATATCCTTCGGTAAATTTACGTCAGGTTGGATCCTGTGTAGTAGTTATAACAAATACCTTGAGAGAGCATACGGTATTTTTTGAACCTTTAGTTGATTTTGAAGGAGGCGGCCTTGAAATACTTACTTCCATATCTTTCACCAACGATGACAAAATTTTTCACGCCTTTCATTGCAAGGTAGTAATATATTCTCTCAGAGTTTAATCACACTTTCATTAAAAAATTATTTACTTCTAGATGTGTACTTTCAGGTAAAGGAGAGGATGAATTAGTCGTGTGTCCTAACTTCTCACATATGTGGTGCTTAAATTGCACCATGTTAACATTTAAAATTGACATCGATGGGTATTTTATTGTATCTATTTTTTAATTCTAGATTTTTAATATGTGACATGTCAATACAATTTAAAGGTTTTGATTAATATGTAAGGGATCGTTATAAAGACATTTTGAAGGTCAAACTGATTGGTGATCATGTCATTCCAAAAAAAATATAATTGGATGCCTAAAGTGAGACATTAAAATCCTAGTTAATACTACTCAGCCCATTGTATGCATCTAGACAGAGTGAGGTGACAAAACATTAACACCTCACCACCAAGTAGTTAATACCTAGTGACTGGCATTGAATGAGCCCATGTGCATGATTATTCTCACCTACCACTCTACATCACTGTCTTAGTCAATTTTCATGTGTGTTGTTGTTGAATGGAAGAGTAAATGGAGGGTTAGGACGAATGGTACATTTTAGGAATAGCAGAAGCCGAATATACAAAGATACCAATCTCAAATTCCATTGGTGTTCACTTGCCCTTACTACTTATAGGTGAAGATTTTTAAACCTCACTAATACTATGAACCAAATGATTTAAAAATTATGAATATGGGTTGAAATATTTGTTAAAAAATAAATAATTTTGTCGATCTTTGAGTGATTATGTTGACTGTTAGGATTAAATCTACCCCTAACTGGGAAACAGGTACAAGTTTCAAGCTTTGAATATTTATTGTTTTTAAATAAGTGGTTTAAAAAAAATAATAAATGTGGCTGGAAATGTTTGTTAAAAAATAATTAATTATATCTAATTATACAAATCATTTTGTAAGTTCTTAAATTATAGTACTTAACTGTGGTTTAATTTAGTGTAGTGGACCTGTGAATCATTTAGAATGAGTAATTTTGGATTATAAAAATTAATGATCATCTAAGGTTGACTTGTATAGTAGACTCCCACTAAATATTTAGTTGATAATGATCATTTCATGCTATGCATTACTCAGATCAACGTGATAAATCATTAACACCTAACCACACTACATTTAATAACTTGTGGGTAGAAATGAATGAGCCCATCTTTACCCTCATTCACACCTACCAGTTTGCATGTGCATTTATGTTGAAGGTAATATAAAATTTATGGTTAATATGAATATTGTAATGTTGGAAAGAGCATAAGAAAACTCTAAAATGATTGCAGACACCAACCTCTTGTCTTTGATTCCACATCCTCTCCCTATGACACAAAAACCTTATTTTGAAAGTGTTATTTGCTTATGCCATTTACAAAAAATCAATGCTTTGATAGGGTTAATTTTTTCAATGTCTTATTTAAATCCACCATTAATCCAATAGGTGATGGCACTAGCATTTCACCTATATCAAATCTTAGGATTCACACA
>JARHVA010002578.1:2245000-2257500 GCA_037957365.1 Torreya grandis | reverse complement strand
GGAATAATTCTAAATAATATATTATAACATGCCACATACCTATATCTTCCTAGTTTTGTAAAAGTGCTACTAATAATACTTGTCATGGATCCTTATCTTTTCCAAAATAAACTTTTAATATTTTTTAGTTAAGTGATGTTGATCTATCTTCAATAGAGGGTGTTTTAGGAAGTGTATATAGACTATCTAGATGAACTTATGTATTATATTCATTATTATTTTCAAAATATGCATGTGCAATAGTATTGTGAGGAAACCAATTATTATGGTTTAAAGAAGGGAGATCCTCAAATTAAACCAAATATTCTATGAAAGATTCATCCTTATAAGATTCAACCATTGTCATAAGTTATGGTGACATCTATCATGTTTGGTAATACCAACGATAATGTAGATATATGATGAGCCTATGATGTTGGAACAAGTTGAAATTTAAGATAATATGTGCAAATATTAAAAGGTGGGTACGATTCCCTTTTTTATGTCTGACTTTTAAGAATAACCTAATCATTGACATATTTTTGGTTTGACTACTTGAATACGATCAATAATACCTTATGCATGCATTCCTAATGCTTCTCTTGTATATCCCATTTTTATAAGTATATGTAAACCCAAATACATATTGACTACACTTGGATGATTACATTATTTTATTGGTAGATAAAAATGGTGGTTAACATGACTTAAAAATTTTCACATGTAATTTCATGTGAGGAATATAGTGATCCTTAGGGTGCATCATGACACAATTATTAAATGGTTCTTTGACTAATGGGCATGTATAAATGTATCTTTAACAAATGAGTCTTATAAATACATGAAGGTTATATGGTACACCTTAAATTTTATAAATCCATGCTCTTCCCAAAATCATGTTGTAATTAAGATCATTCCACATAACATTCAAAATAATATCTATTGTTTTAGGGTCCACTTTAATATAAAATGTAATTTATATTAATAATTCCTTTAGGATATTGTCAGATCCTTGGATATTCATATCATAATGAATGAAATTCATATATTATATAGGTAAAATAATTGAAGGAAGGAAATGTTGAAAATATTCAATCTTGGTCGATCATCAACTGAAACGCTTTAGACTAATTTCTTTTGAACTCGTAATTTGATATATAATGGCATGTGTGCATCTATTATATGTTTTAAAGATACATAGTATTTTAAAATGAGGTATTTTATTGGTTCTATATTGATGTATTAAAAATATGATAGATGTAATGAGGTTCCACATCAGTTGGTACCATCTTTTCATTTTAATGTAAAATAAATAAGAACTTTATATGTAGGCATTGTGTAAAGTAAATCTAATAAATAAATATTAACATGAGTATCTTGTAATTAATCAAAAATATCATACCCTTGTGTTGTCTTTATGGTAAGTGTAGGGGGTTAAGGAATTTTTGGAATAATTGAAGGGATGACTCATTCTATTTATGTACTTACAACTACACACAAGTTTAAAAAATTATAATAAAACATTGAAAGATATGAAATTGTTCACTCAATAATTAATTCTTACTAGATATAATTTGCTTCACTACATGATTTTTAATAATGCTTGTTATTAAAGGAAGACAACGTGTAATAAATAGTCAGATATTTTGCAGAAGTAAATTATTATCTAATGTAACCATTTTTTTGTTACTTAATTAGAAAATTGAATAATATGTACAAAAAAGGATTTTTTTTGTGTATTGAGATCAGTAAATTCTTATGAAATATAAGGTATGAAGATGCATCTCCTAATTTCAGATATTATATCTAAAGTACAAAATAAATTATTTCAATGTCAATGATTAAGTCTAAAATTGAAATAAATTTATTTTAGTGTCATATTTAAATTCAAAGTCAAAATAAAATTTGTTTACTTTCAAATGTTTAGGAATTTATTAAAACCTAGAATAATGGTTTTGAAGCAAAGACAAAATGAAATGTGGGTTAATTAATATGTTTTAGTAGTATTTGAATTAAAGGGTAAATTATCCATAATTCATATATATTAAATATAATACAATAGAATGTTTTAAATGAAATTTCAACAAGCATAATGAAAGAAAAAATGGAATCTGACAAAATGTAATCGAAAGAAATAAATCTATCTATTGAAAAAAACATAGCTAAATATTGTCAAATATCTAACTATTTTTAGTGATACGTGAATAAAACTAGAAGGCATGTACTGACTCTATAATTTCATCTAAACTCATATAAATGTTAATTAATGGAAAATTTTCCAACATGGCATAGGATCAACTAAAATTATTCCTATAACTAATCGATCATGTCTTTTACTAAAAACTAAGAAACTTATTTCATGATTGTCTGTCATAGCTAAAATGAGCTATATATCCATAATTTTGACATTTGGAAGTGTGAAAAAGATTCACAAATAACTTTTTCTAGGCTGAAACCCTAGCAAAGCTTGTAGTGACTGGAAATGTGAAATTATAAAAAGGGGAGTGTAATGGGATAAGCTAACCTTGAATACCATATGATGATGGAAGGTTACCTACATATTCAATCCAAATATGTAATCCAATCCCACATAGTTATCTCACTTAGAGGGATTTCTAAAAATAAGCTCATTTGACTATATGAAGGCATCTTTAGATTTCTTACATACTTGACCATGATTTTTTGTGCTTGGATAAAATAAGTTTATGAGTTGGATAAGGATTTCTTCAAATGATTATAATTACAATTGGGAATAATAGGGAAACTTTTCTCAATGTGAAGTATTGTAAATGTGCCCTTTAATTAAAATTACTAGTGATTACCAAGTGATTGAATAATTAACCTAAATAAGCATTTATATCAATCCCAAATAGGAAAACATAATGCTACCTATCCTATATATATATATATATATATATATATATATATATATATATATATATATATATATATATATATATAAACAAAACTATAAGTAGGGTCCAAACTTGAAAATTTATTTTTATATGGGTTAATTATAGGATTGATGCATATGGGACGATAATGGATAACACTACTGTCCCTAATATTAGATTTTGTCTTTAAGGGAAATGTGTGAAAGTTGTGTCTAATGATGGCCATACACATATTTGTGAGTGTTTTTAATTGTTAGGACTTTTCTAAAGCCATCAAATAGTAATTAAGAACATAAATAGGATAGTTTTGATGATTATGATAGATTAATGTGGAGAAATAGATACATATTAAGTGCTCTATTTAATTAAAGAGAAATAGGAATAATAAATGACATAATCATGTATTGATGACCCAATGTTAGTGAATACAAATGGATGACTAATTAAATTTTCTATTTGAATTTATGACTAGCATTGCATTATATAAGCATAACTTATATTAAATCATCATATGATTCATATGGTTCAATAATTATACTTCTACATCTTCAAGGTTGGTTTAATCAATTTAGGTCAATATCATTGATCAATATTGACCTATAGTCAAATTATCATATATTTTTATGTTATATATGTATGATTAAAAACCCTTGTGATATGTTAAAAACTATAAATAAACCTTTTTTAACATGAAATCCTAGGTGTGATTATGAGTTCTTTAAATTTGTAAAAACCATAAATGTTTAATATGTTGAGTTTATCCTAATAACCATTGTTTGGCGATGAACCACATCCTATGTATTGGATAATATGAGGATTAAAATAAAGCCACACATTATTCTCCCACCTAATTTTATTGTGCAATTTTTCTACTTTGTTATATCTAAGAAACTAGTGGTTTTATTTTGATACTTAAAAATCATTAATTTGGCTTGGTTGTAGTGCACTCCAAATTTTCCATATATATTTTATTAGTAATAGAATTGAATTTTTTGAATAATGAAGAATATTTTATTAATGTGAAATAATGTTTATATGTGTACAAGATAAGTTTCAAGTCCCCTTTGAATAAGACCCTAATTTTTTTTATATATGAGTATAATTGGTTAATTTCTCATGCCATCAATATACTATGCATATTGACCAAGCATAAGGAAAGGTTAGAATTTTATAATTAACCATTGTTGGGAGAGGGTAGGTTTTGATTAGATTGAGACATTATCATATATAGAGATACAAAATAACACTAAATAAATTTGCATGTGTATATGGGGATTGAATTGAAGCCTTAGAGATGTCTCTATAGGATATATAGGATATTAGAAATAGATATTGATGTTTATGTAGGTGAGTAACAGTAAAACATATGGATCAATATTGTAATGTAATATGTATGTGTTCAAGAATGATATATTTAGATCTTTTTTGTGTTCTCAAGTAACACATGATAAATAGGTGCCAAGCTTGTCATTCTCATGTACTTAATACTAGAATGTATTATTAAAAAATGTCCCTATTTTATTCTAGTAATGGAGTTTCAAGAGTAAAAGGATAAGATATATGAAATTGTGTACAACACACATTTTATCTAGTATGAATCTCTAATTTTTCATGTTAGCCCATAGTAAAACATAAAATGTTATATACTAAATGCATTGAGATTGTAAATTTTAATTTAAAGTTGATTTTTTAAAATCTTAAAGAGCTAAAAAAGAGTAAATTAATGGAATTTATCCAAGGATGAGGAAGGATAAGAGGGATGGATTTGAATAGGTCATCCTACAAAACCTCCTTATTGATTTTCTTTTTTTGAAATAGAAGAATAAAATTTGATTTCAAACATTTATTTCCATCCTTATTGAGTTATGGGGTTTCTTTATTTTAATCAAATCTGATGATTGAGATAGAAATAATCCAATGGTTGAGATGGAGTGGTCAATAATCAAGTTAATATAAGACTAAAATTTACACACCTTTGAGCTCATATGAGGAGTATGAATCATTTATTCTGGTAAATTTAATTAAAAGATAAGCTATCCCCAAAATATATTTAATTTGTGATTTGAGGTGTGAACGAAGCCATGTGATTGGTTCGAATTGCTCAAGTTCCCTCTAGAACCCTATTGAGAATTAGGATGAATCATTTTAGTGACTAGCTTATCTAACCCACTTATTTTTAATCTAACATATATTACATACCTTGTGGTGATAGGGCATACTATATTTTATTAGAGAGTTATACTCTTATTTGAGAGCCTATATGCTGATTTGACAAAGTGGGTCCTATATGGTCACATAATGACTTTGAAACCATTTTTTCATTTACAAATGTGTCATTAGGTATGTGAGTTTTTTTATTGCATTTCATGTATGATTTCATAAATATTTTAATTCAATTTTAAATTTAATTCCATATAATGGGTATTGTAAATTATTAAAAAAATTATGTTTTTCAGTCATCAAACATTTTAGACACACACACATGCACTCACGCACACACACGCGCATGCGCATGCACATGCACACACACGCATACATGCACATGTGCACAGACGAACACACACACACACACACACACACACACACACACACACACACACACACACACACACACACACACACACACACACACACACACACACACACACACACACACACACACACACACACACACACACACACACATTAATATATCATATTCCTTAGTAATTATAAGACATCATGTTAGATTTCATATAAACCCTCATCACAAAATCCTAAAATAATTGCCATGGATTGTATTTTAGATAGTTTGAATCATGATAATTTTTTCTAGTCAGTAAGATAGGGATATTATTATCCCCAAGGAGGTAGTGCTCATGGGTGTTCTTCACCTTTATTAGGAAGGCAAAATTATTTGAGATAGAAAATTAATATGATCCATCTAATGGAGTAATGATTTTTAAAAATTTAACTAAAATTTATCTCTTGGGGTTATTCCATTCTTATTTTTTCATTATCATTGAAAAATCCTATGTAAAGGTTATCTTCTTATAGAAATAATATGAAACTTGAAATTAATACAATGAAATATCACTGAATTTTACAAACTTAAGTTCTTTCCCAATGTGTGGTAAGAGATAACTAAGATTCCATTTTATGAGACCAAACCATTAACAATAGTTATGTACATCTATTTACACAAAGAATAAATGAAAACAAATATCATCTATTTTACAAAGTAAAATAACTATAAAATTCATTATATATATATATATATATATATATAAAAATATATTTTATATGAAAATAACACATCTTTCTATCTAAAAAAATCTCCATAAAAAATCATTCTTTGTATAGAAACCAAATATTATAGTAAAACTTATCCTTTAAAACCTAGCTAAATGTTCTATTTTGATAAAACATAAAATAAGTGTAACTTTATAAATGAAAAATATGTTTAAAGTGAGAGGCCAAGATCAGTAACTTAATTTATTTATTTATTTTTAATTTGTTTATTTTCACCAACTAATGATGTAGGAAAAATAGTCCAACCTTTCAGAGGCCATAACTTTTGACTCGTAGCATTGTTTGAGCTCTTCCACATGGTAAAATGATCATCTCAAAATGTTTGTTATGTCCTAAGGAGTTATACATGTTTATGGATCTTTTAAATAATTTTTTAAGGCCATAGATTATTATCTAAGGGTCCATAATTATTGTTTAATAATTTTTTCACGAATTTCCTATTTTTAAAAATTATATACTTTTAGGTTTGGACGTCAACTTCAATTGAATTTAATCCAATAGGTTAATTTTATAATTTAGGATATTTCAAGATATTTTTATATCTACGTGCACTTTTTACAAAAATTACTATAAATAAAAGCTACTAAAAATAGATGGTTTTCCTTAAATTTTAGCTTTGAATTTTTGTATGTAAATTCTAAATTCTAAGTTGAGCCTTATTTAAGCATGTTTTGGGTTTTTAATTATTTAAAGTTATTAAATATGAATTATCATAAGTTAATTTTCAAAATCTTAGCCTATTAGTATATTTATTGTCTGGATTCTTTTCGAGTTCATTATCGGGTATCATAGCAAGTTTGAGTCTTAAAGGTGTAAATAAATGGTGAGATAATGAGGAGGTATTTCATATATGAACCAATATATATATATATATATATATATATATATATATATATATATATATATATATATATATAAAATTATAATATTTGATTGAGTTTATCACCAATCAGAAAATAAGACAAGGTGGTGATGGGGAGGACATAGATCAGGATGAAGAAGTTTAACAAGAAAAAGAATAACAAGAGTAGCCACCATTGATGGAAGAGAGGATGGTTTAGGATTTATAAGGAAGAAATTAAGGAATCAAGGTTGATTTTATAGACTATGGAGGTAGTTAAAAATTAGAGGAGTCGATATATTTAATGAATAACATGGAGAAATTCTAAGTGGAAGAATATGAGAGAAGACAAGAATGTAAAGTTTGCATGCACAAAATTGAAAGGTCATGCAATAATTTTATGGGATCACCTATATAAAAAAAAGTATAGGAAAGGTAAATAGAATATAAATTCATTGAAAAATATGGAGAAGAAGATGAGAGAGATATTTCTTCTTATGGATTATGCACAAACCCTATGCTGAAGATTTTAGAGTTTAAGGCAAAAAGATCACAATATACAAGAGTATATAGATGAATTTTGTAATCATTAAATATGAGTGGAACATGATGAAATATAAGATAAAATGTTTTCAAGGTATGTAAATTTTTTGAAGTTTTCAATTCAAGATGAATTGAGCATGCATAAAATACTTTACATGGAGGAGGCTTATCAATTAGCTTTGAAGGCAGAAGAAAACAAAATAGACAAATTTTTAGAAGAACATATATTCATCTAAAAAGAGGTAAATCCACTCCAAATAGGGGATGATGTGGGTTTAATACCACCAGAGGTGGGCCTAATATCCATAGAGGTGAATCATCATTTGGTGCAGAAAATCAAGATGACAATAGGCAAGGGTTTCAATACCAACAAAGAGGAAAAGGGTTTAACAGAGGACAAGGTTAAGGTGGTGATAAAGGATGTTTTTTGAATCATCATATATCTTATTTTTGTTAAAGATGTGGATAATAAGGTCACAATGCATTTGAGTGTCCACACTATCAAGATCGGGAAAGAAATCAAGAAGATTACCTAAGAGTGAATCTAGTAGAGGCTGAGATAGAAGAGAAAAATACTAAAGTTATACCTACAGATGTTAGAGATAATCTCATGATGAGAATAACCATGATATCTCTAAGGAAGGAAAAAGTTTAGAATAAATAAGGTGGTGATGCATGGCTGGGATCAAATAATCTTCAAATAAGATGTACTTCAGGTGGAAAGATACGCAAAGTAATTATAGATGGTGGTAGTTGTGAAAATAGGTTTTCTAAATAAATGATAGAGAAATTAAGTTTGGAATGTGAAAAAAAATACTAATCCTTATCCAATTTCATGGTTTAATAGAGGGAATGAAGTTATAGTAGATAAAAGGTGCTTAATCAAGTTCCATATAGGAAAATGTTATAATGATGAATAATGGAGTGATGTTATTTCAATGGATGCATGCCATATTTTATTGGGAAAACCATGGAAATTCGATAATAAAGTAACTCACTATGGATGAAATAACATGTACACGTTTTAAAAAAGTTGTACAAAGCTAATTTTGTTACCTCTTCAAGATGAAGAGAAGACAAAAATCATGCTCTCTACTAAATAACTTATCCAAGATATGATGGTGGTAGGTTGTTTTTATGTATTAATAAAAAAGAATGAATACATAGATGTGGTGAAAATACCAATAAAATTATCAATATTTTTTAAATATGATGTATATGTTATACTTGATGAGTTACTAGATGGTTTACCATCGAAGAGAGATATTCAACATCAAATTGATTTTATTTTAGGATCAGCTCTACCCAATCAATAAGATTATAAGATGAGTTGAACATAACATGAAGAATTGAATAAATATATTATAGAATTAATAAGAAATAAAGTTATAAGGGATAGTATGAGCCCATGTGAAACACTATCAATGCTATCTCCAAAGAAATATGGAGGATGGATAATATGTGTGGATAGTAGAGCAATTAATAAAATTACAATCAAGTATAGGTTTCCTATAACTAGTGTAGATGATATGATGGATGTACTTGTAGGAGGAAAATATTTTACCAAAATTTATCTAAGGAGTGCTTATTATCATAATCAAATTAATGAAGGAGATGAGTGGAAAACTATATTCAAGACCAAGAATGGCTTATAATAGTGGATGGTGATGCCATTAAGTTTATCTAATTCACCTAGAACATTTATGAGAGTGATGAATATTTTTATAAGAGAATATATTGGTAAGTTTATGGTTGTTTATTTTGATGACATTTTAATATTTAGTAAGATAAAATAAGAACACTTAAAACATTTGAGAATGGTACTAAATTTGTTAAGAAAGGAGAAGTTGTATGTAAATTTGAAGAAGTGAATGTTTATGCATAGTAGTTTGGTATTTTTAGCATTTGTGATTTCAATATATGGTGTGAGAATGGATGAAGGAAAGATAAAGACAATTTTTGAGTGGCCTATTCAAGAAAGCATTATAGAGGTAAGAAGTTTCCATGGTTTAACAACTTTTTACAATAAACATTATTAAAAAATTTAGTAGTATTGTGGCATCAATAACAAATTGCATGAGAGGGAAGGAATTTTTATGGAATAGAGTAGCCATATAAATATTTGAAATTTTTGAAGAAGAAGATTACTGAAAGACCAATTTTAGCATTATCGGATTTGAACAAAGTGTTTGAGGTTGATTGTGATGCTTCATTTCTAGGAATTGGTGTTGTGTTGAGCCAAGAAGGAAAACCATAACATATTTTAGTGAGAAGTTGAATGAGGTAAGAACAAAGTATTATACCTATGATGTTGAACTTTATGTAATTGTATAAGCATTATGACATTGGAAGAATTACCTGGTGCTTGATTTTATCCTATTTACTTATCATGAGGCTTTGAAGTATGTGAATACACAAACAAAGTTGAGTACTATTCATGCAAAGTGGGTTTCTTTCTTTTAGGGGTATACATTTTCTTTCAAACATAAATTGGAAAAATGAAATCAGGTCACTGATAACTTGAGTAGGAGAGTAGCATTATTAACTACTATGGTGAGTGAAGTAATTAGATTTGAAGATATCAAATAATTATATGATACCGAACCATATTTCGGAAAGGTAGTCAAAGAGTGCAAGAATACATTAACAAGAGGGACAGATACTATTCATGATGAGTATCTTATACAAAAAGGTTATCTCTTCAAAGAGAAATAATTATGTATTCTAGTTGGTCTCTACGAGATAATATAATAATAGAATTACATAGTGATGGTTTGGTTGGACATTTTGGTAAGATGAAGAAAATAGATTTGGTGGAGGAAAAGTATTTTTGGCCAAAGATGAAAAGAGATGTGAAAAGGTATGTTTCAAGGTCTATAATATGTCAAGTGGCTAAAAGGACATGCACAAAATTCTAGATTATACATCCCATTACTGGTTCTAAGAGGACCATGGACAGATTTGACTATGGATTTTTTTATTGGGATTACCAAACACACAAAGAGGTAATGATTAAATTTTTGTTGTTGTAGGCATATTTTATAAAATAGTTCATTTCCTTGCATGTAAGAAAACCAATGATGTCACTAGAGTTGTAGAATCAGTTTTAAGGATATTATGAGGTTGCATGGTGTTCAAAAAACTATTACTTTAGATAGGGACAAAAAATTTATAAGTCATTTTTGGAGTACTTTGTGCAATAATATTGGTACTAAGCTAAAATTTCGTAGTGTATATCACCCATTAATAGATAGATAGATAGATAGATAGATAGATAGATAGATAGATAGATAGATAGATAGATAGATAGATAGATAGATAGATAGACAGATAGATAGATAAAATTTGTGAATAGGAACTTAGGAAATTTGTTGAGATGCATAGTGAGAGAGAAGCCCAAACAATGAAACTTGGATTTACCACAAGATGAGTTTGTATATAACAATTCATTGAATAGATCAAAAATAAATTCACAATTTAAAATTATTTATGGGAAAAATCCTATGGGTATTTTAGATTTGGTATAATTACCAATTGTATATCGAATTAGTGATGATGTAAAAGCAATTATAGAGAATATGCATCAGTTACAAGGAGTAAGATGAAAGGTTCAAGAAATTAATGACAAATATAAAGTGGTAATAGATGTCAGAAGAAAATCCAAGGTATTTGAAAAAGGAGAGTTAGTAATGGTTTACTTAAGAAAAGAAAGATTTCTAAAAGGCACATATAACAAGTTGAAGTACATAAAACTTAGACAATGTAAATTGTGAATAAAATCAATGATAATGCTTATGAGGTGAGTTTAACACAAAAAAATTATATCTTTCTAATATTTAATATTTCAAATTTATATGAATTGTATGAAGAAGATGGTGAATTTGATGAAGATGAGAAATTAAATTGGGAGTAGTAAGTTCCAAATAAGAAGGAAAAGATAGTTCAAGTTTTGGATATGAATACGAAAAGTACAAGGCAAGGGAATTATAATAGTTATTTGGTATAGTGGGAAGGATTTTAACAAGAAGTTAGAACTTGGATTACAAAATCAGAGTTGAATAATATTGACAAGGAAAAATAGCAGCAATATAATTAGGACAACTCGTAGGAGCTGAGTTGTTTTCAACTAGAGGAGAATGATGAAAAAAATAGGGAAACCTTCAACAGACCATAGATTTTGACCTGTAGCTACATTCAATCTCTTCTGCGTGCCAAAATAGCCATCTTGAAAATTTCATTGTTGTCTTAAGTATTTGTAGGCCAACCTTTTAAAGGCCATAAATTTTGACCCATAGCTCTGTTTGAGCTCTTCCACATGCCAAAATGATTGTCTTAAAAAGATCATTATTGTCCTAATAATTTATACCTACTTAGGTATGTTTTCAATATCTTTTTAATGCCATAAATGATCATATAAGGGTCCAAAAATATTGTTTAATGAATTTTTTGAGAATTTCCTATTTTTATAAATTCTATATTTTTAGGTCTGAACATCAACTTTAGTTGATTTTTATCTGTTAGGTTAATTTTATCATTTTATATATTTTTAGAGCTACGTACATTTTCATGCAAAATTTAATATAAATATCATTTTCTAAAAATAGACTTTTTTAATATTTTAGATTTTTTGAATTTTTACATGTCAACACTAAATTCTAAATTGAGGCTTATTTAAGCATGGTTTGGGTTTATAATTATTTCATGTGATTCAATATAAATCAATACAAGTTATTGTTCATAATCTTAGCCTATTGGTAATTTTATTATCTTGATAGTTTTTGGGTTCATTAACTATCATGTCAATTGACTATACATCTTTCAACATTCCATTAAATATTATGTTTACCACTTTATACATTTGAATATTCATTTTCCCTTTAGTATTTTTACATTTCCATCATAATTTAAACCTCATTCAATATGCCTTCTCCTTGTATAACTTAGGGCCAAGT
>JARHVA010002578.1:2127500-2240000 GCA_037957365.1 Torreya grandis | reverse complement strand
TAGTTGGTTTTTGTATCATGAGTGAAACTTGCAATTATGAAGGTATAAGATTATGATTAGATAAAAATAAAGGTCAAACTAATTTTTTCAAAAATCTTGTCCTTCTAATAGAACATTTATCTCTCAATGATTGTCAATTGTATTCTTCTTTTGAAAGAATTCTATATTACGATGTAATTATGTGTTGGCCATATAAAATTTTGAACCTTATAGTTTCTTTCTCCATCATATCTTATAGGACTTCCTTTGACTCAATAATACATTTAGGGTTACTTAGATCAAAAGGAATTAACAAAGCATCCTTAATTGGAACCTCATTAAAATTTTTAAATAAATGAATTATATCATTCACCACTCTTTCATTCATATTTATTATTTTGATATTAACATTCCCAAATTCACAAAGCCCTTTAGTAATGTTCAAATCATAATTTATAGAGGAAATATACCATATAGAGGATTCACTATGTGTCTCATTAGAAGTTTGTGTCAACAAAAGTATTCCAACCTTTTTCTCAATCTTATTTTTATCCAATGATGTGAGAACTTGTATGGCCTTTTTCAAGTCTACATACAAAGATGTTGTTCTTTCTCATCTTATTTTCTTCAATGTTTTTTTTGTCATGACTATAGGGTGTCTTAAATACATGTTTGCATAGTGGCAAGTAGAATAAGTTGTTGTCCATTGTTCATGTTTTCATTTCAACATATATTTTATTGTAATGACCAAGTTATCTTTGTCCATCAACCCAAACATCTTAAGGTTGTCATAGCTATTCAAATGAAACCCAAATGTTTCATAAATAGGAGAAAAAATAATTTTTGTGAACTCCATTTTACTAGGTGTAAATTTATTGAAATTAGTTATATCTTGATGGAGAATTCCCTATTCTCAATTCCATACTTCTAAATATAATTTAAGGGCATCTTCAATTTCATCCTTATCGTAGGAAAGGATTATTCAAATCGAAGATGTTTCTTTTCATGATATAGTGCTAAACAAGTATATATCTACATGAATGTTTAGTGGACTAAAAATTCCAAATGCCAATTAGTAAGAGGAATTTTTTCACCATCATAAAATGGAATATGTTGATGTGGATTTAATTTTAGTTTTGATATTATAAATGGTACTCTATCTAAATTGTTTTGGAGTGAGGCCTTCTTCTACCTTTATCTAAATTCTCTTCGAGTGAGGCCTTCTTCTATGTTTTAAGTGTGGGAATTCCTTTTTCCCCAAAAACATTGTAAAAATTAATTAAAATGGTTTAAATATTTATCTTTTACAAAATGCAAGTTTCATATTTCATCGGTTGATGAATGTTTTTTATGTTTGAGCAGTGATTAAATGTATATAAACAAATGTTAATTCTAAACTATAATACAAAATACATATTAAATCTTTGTAATATATACATTAACATGAACTTAAAGTAACAAAGTATGACCAAACCAAAAATAAATTATGTGCACTTGCCCATATAATCTAATGGGTAAAGGAATCCATAAACATTTGTTTCAAAGGAGAAAGATGAGGGAAAGTATGTTTCTAATATGTGTCAAAATGCCCACTAATCGGTACCTTCAAGGTATCTCCTAGGAGATACCTTTCAATCATTCACAAGAGGTTATTTTTATAAAATCACATCTCATAGGAGATATATTCAAGTTAACCATGATTTTGTTACAAGTATACTTGAATTCCCTTTAAGGAATCTCCTAGTGGACACCTTGAAAGCACTTTCCTTCACCTTAAATGTATCTCCCAATAGAACTTTCCTTCACCTTGAAATCCCTACTGATTGATAACTTGATAACTTGAATGGACTTATAATACTAGAGAGGGCATGTATTTTAGGTCATCTTTTGCACATGCTCTTTCCACCCCAATCTAATTTAACAATTTTTATTTTCATGTTAAAAGTTTTAGATCTAAATAATTATCTTGTTATACGTCTAAAATTTTCCTTTACCTTGATGGTCTTTTTAATATATTTAAGCTTTCTCTTAGGAAATACCTTCAAGTTATTACAAGGCCCTCGAAGGAATCTCCTATTGGATACCTCGATATTAAACTTTCCTAGTGTTACAAAGGTTTATAATATCTTCAAGGTATCTCCTAGGAGATACCTTCAAGTTACCCATGAAGGAATCTCCTAGTCGATATTATTGATGCCTAAGACTCCCACTCTTAGTAAGCAATTTTGCATAGAAAGATTTATAGATGTGGGATGAAATTATGATATATGAAGTAACCTTCAAGATTCCCATGATTCATAAAAGATGCACTATTGTGATGTGTTTGTCCCTACAAACTAACTCTATAATTCTTCTTGGAAATGGGCCCTATTTCCCTCACCTAATGGCTTGTCTTTACTTTAAAGAAGAACTCCCTTCTTTCCTAAGGAGCACCATGATGTCATGTGTCATTAGTGGAATGGATCAAGACGTAGCTAAAAAATGAATAAGGGGAACCAAAAAAAGAAGAGGTTGATATACCACTTTTCAAACTTCACTGGGCATGTTCACAAAGAAAATGCTAACTAACCCAAAACTTCAAAATGTGGATTACAATCCATAGATAGCTCATGGTTAAATTTTTTGAATGTTATAGAGGTCTATAAGGGATTCAATGAGATACCTTTCAAATAGGAAAAAGAGTATATTTCTTCTTCAAAGTATCTTCTAGGAGGAACCTTTGGCATAAATCTCTAAGTTTCCCTATGTCAAACTTTCCCAGACTAGTTGATTATGTTTGTCTGTGTGTGCAACACTTACTCAATATAAACCTCAGTTCATAAAACACTTCTCTATTTAGAATGCATCTTTAAAGGTAAATATTGAAACCATACGGACTTTCTTTTCTGTTATATCCTTCCCCCTATTTGGCAAGCTTCCTAAAGTGCAAATTTCCAAATGAGATAATTTCAAGTCACCCATTAAGATACTTTCACATTAATTTCAACGAGATAATTTCAACTCACCCATTAAGGTATTACAAGGTGCCTAAAGGATTTTTATAGTAAAATACATCAAGGTGTAACTTACCCATCATTATTATAGTTCAGAAAGGATTCAATCAGTGAATAGGTGTTTCAATGAAATAAGGTAGTTACCAATACATTATTTTTGTGTATAAGGTCTTTTATATCTTATTGAGTGATAAAGGTGTCTTAATTTCAATATTCAATGTGAAACTATCAAAATTTCAAACCTCATAAGATTCAATGAGTATTTTTGGGGATTTCTTAAATTACCCTTCAAGTTTTTTGAAATTACCCTAATGGCTTTTGTGGAAAGACCCTTCAAAAAAATTTCACTTTTCCCTTTCCAAATGACCCTTTTGAATTTTATCATCAGACATTTTGTCTAACTCAAAAAGCTTGAAACAATTCCCCATACCACTCTTGTTAATGTAATTTTGCCAAAACAATGAAACCAAGGTCAAATGCCCTTCATGCTTTATGCAAATTAACCTTTGAGAGTTTTGGCAAGGACAATTTCCCTACATAATTGCCTTTCATCCTTTTCAAAATATGGTTGTTTTCCCTCTGTGATTACCCTTAAATGTTTTTGGAATGGTCCTTTTCCCTCTATACTTACCCTTTAGGACTTTTGTCCTAGGCCCTTTCCCCAATGATAAGTGTCATTTGAACATTCTGAATGTACCCTTTGGGTTTTTTGAATGAACCCTTCAATATTTTTTAAAGTAACCTTTGGTATTTTTTACAAAGACCTTTAAGATTTTTATCATAACCACTTTGGCCTAAAAAATAATTCAATTGAGACGATTTCCCTGAGATATTTATTTCCTTAGACTTTTTTGTGTTTTGATCATTTTATCATGTTGAAAAATTTAATATATGTCACTTGGTTTAAACTTTTATATGTTCTTGAGCCCTAACTTTAATATTTCCTATTATCTATAGGAACCAATCTCACTCACTGCTAAGTGAAATTTTCCAATTTGGAGATCATCCACAGCTATTTTAGTTGTAACTTGTTCCTAAACCTTATTTGGATTAATGGACATGTTTTTAGACTATCATGGTTTTACCCCTTCCAATGTTGCTATGAAATGTTGATTGTGTTTCTATATTGTAGGTTCCATGGGATTTTATTTAGAAATAAACATGCTTAGCATATTTTTTATTATACCTTGTTATTGACTCTCATTTCGATTAACGGAGTTGTTTTTAGATGATCATAGTTTTAGTCCTTCCAATATTGCTATAAATTTCTGCTTGTGTTGCCTAAAGTCTATTTTGTGGATTTCTCCTTCAAGGAACAAGTGGAATTTCCCTTTACATAGAAGACACAATTGTGTTATATTTTGAAGGCCCTTGTAATAATTTCAATGTATCTCCTAGGAGATACCTTTCAATCATGTACAAGAATGGATTTCCCCTTCAAGATATCTCTTAGGAGATACATTTCAAACAACGATAGGAGTGGATTTCTCCTTCAAGGAACAAGTGAAATTTTACTTTACATGGAAGGCACTAGTAGCTAATATTTTGAGGGCACTTATAATAATTTCAAGGATAAACATGCAGAAGAGTGGATTTCCCCTTGAAGGTATCTCCTAGTAGATACCTTTCAAATAGGCACAATAATGGATTTCTCTTTGAAGGAACATGTGGAATTTTTATCTACATGGAAAGCACTACTATTAATTGTATAAACAAGTGGTCAACAAGTGAAATATCCTATTTTGGCACTATTGGGTGATATTTTGAAGGCCCTTGTAATACCTTCAAGGTATCTCCTAGGATATACCTTTCAAACAAGTAAAATAGTAAATTTGCCCTTCAAGGTATTTCCTAAGAGATACCTTTCAAACAGATAGAAGAGTGGTTTTTTCCTTCAAGGAACAAGAACAATTTTCTTTTACACAAAAGGCACTACTAGGTGATATTTTGAAGGACCCTCTAATAACTTCAATGTATCTCCTACAAGATACCTTTTAAACATGCACAAGAGTGGAAACAAGTAAAATAGTGGATTTCCCCTTCAAGGTATCTCCTAAGAGATACCTTTCAAATAGATATAAGATTGTATTTTTCCTTCAAGGAACAAGAGCAATTTTCTTTTACACAAAAGGCACTACTGGATGATATTTTGAAGGACCCTCTAATACCTTCAATGTATCTCCTATGAGATACCATTTAAACATGCACAAGACTGGATTTCCCCTTCAAGGTATCTCCTAGGAGATACATTTCAAATAGGGACAAGAGTGGATTTCTCCTTCAAGGAAAAAGTGTGATTTTCCTTTACATGGAAGGCAGAAGATTTAAAAATGTGAGACCAAATTATGATCTGTAAAGTAACCTTCAGTATTTTAGAAGTTTGTTGTTCATTGATGTTTAAAGAAAGGAAAACAAATAAAATTTAAATTAGATTTAACATAAGGCTATGCATTAAGAGATTTGAAACATTAATCTATAATTACATAAAATAGATTAGGTCCTTAAGAATTATAGACCATGATGGATCATAAAGCATGAGATATAGTTTATTATGAAAGCAAAGAAACAAACTATAGAAGTAGAATAAAATAAATAGAAGATAGAAAATTATCTACTCCAAATAACACAAAACATCAAATCCTCTTTATTGTATATGGAGAACAGACTATAGAAGGCCATGAAAGGAACATACAAAGTATTGAATCACATTCATCTATTATAATGGTTGAAAAAGCAAGAATACCGAATATGTTAACTAGTAAAAATTAATAACCAACCCCTTATAAAAGGGAAGAGCCTAGAATATATATCTAAGGTAGCACCTTGGGGAAATGAAACCTATATATTCTATCACTTGTGCCCATGATGGTGCCTTTGAAGCTGAAAGGCCTTAAGCTCATGAGTATAGTTAGCCTCTAGATTTTGGATATGGTATAACTACATTATTCTGTTATGGCCACTATGCTTAGGATAAGTAAGGTGGTGTAACATGTATAATTTGATATTTTTCCAACTTATTTTATGTTTAGAAACCTTGGTCCCCTTTGGACTTATTATATCACACTTTAGGATGGTCTTTAAGTGTTTCAAAACTTTTTCTCAAAAGGAGGGACCCACACTCTTGTCCAAAGGTTCTCTTTTATGTTATGGTAAACTAGCATCACTCTTGGATAAGTGTGAAGATGACATGTATCAAGCTGGTTCTTTTTTAGAGGTGTTGGGGACTTCTTTGGTGAGATTGAGCATGGGGGCACCCATGTCAAAAGTGCACAAAGATTGGTACTTAGGAAAAAATTTCAAAAGGGTCCCCAAAGAAGGAAGGGACTAAAAGGGGAACCACTAAAAGGTGTTTAGGAAATGCTAGCCATTGAGTGAGTCTGAAGCCAAAGATGAGCTATTCCAAAATTGACAAATGTTGAGTTCTAATCCATAGTTCCTAGTGATTGATAGGGGCATCTACCTGGGAATAGGAGAACACAAAAATCTAACACTCAAACCATTTAAAGTAAAATTACAAAAATGGGAGGAAGGTGAAAATACCTAATTTTTTTGAAGGACCACTTGTAAGGGCACCCATTCTTCCTCCTTTAGATGGGTGTCCTTTTTATAGACTCTAAGGCTCTATCCATATCTATTAACTACTTGAAGATGATGTTTTCCAAGCCTTTGACCACCACTAGCATTTAGAACTCTACCTGGGTGAGTGGGTGTAAAAATTTCTCCATATCAAAGACATCAAGTGTTGGAAAAAGAATTTTGAAGATGGTCTGGTAATTCTAATTTTGATCAAGTAATACCTTGATTTGGTCACCAAAGAGGACACTATTATCGACCAAAAAGGGGAGGGAAGTCCTAACTAGACTAACTTCTTCATACATCCCTACCTATCTCAAACTACATGCTCTAAGTCATTAAGGAATGACTTACACTTGTTGGCTACCTTTATACAACCAAGAATCTCATTAACTTTGGCTGCCACCATCCTTTAGTTAGTCCTCCCTACTACTTGTAGCATCTCATGAGAAGCATTGTAGAGCTTCTAGATGAAGCTGTATGATTTCAAGACCTTGGGGGAGATGAAGGTGATCACCTAATCAATAGATGTGCTCACCTGAGAGGCCAACTTATGCACATCTACAATGAAATTTAGTGTTGTTTTCAAGTTTTCCACTATGACCTTGATCCTTTCCCAATAAGATTTATACAATTATTACACCATAAAGAGGATTTTTTAGGCTTATGGATTCTTGACTAAGGATTCTTATTGTGTATTTTATTATAATTAATGATATGATTGATAAAAACTAGAGAGATCCTTTAAGATCTGAGCTAGTTCAATCTCCTCCTATAGCTCATTTTTGGTGGTCACTCGCATGTTAAATTTCACTTATAAGCTTTTGTTAGAGATGCAGCTCTATAGGTCAGAACATAATTTATTGAGATCCACATCTTTGGCCTTAGCCTTTAAATTGAGTTATATGATCATATATTTTGCTCTTGAAAGATACATATTAGTATTTTCTAAGTTTTAGGTCACCACAAAGTAGTCCATGGTAATAGACTTTTGTGTTTATTCCATCATCTCAAATCTATCAATGGGTCCAGCCTAGCTGAGGTTGAGACTGATAGGTTTAGTAGCATAGTTCCCTAGATGTATCTATCCTTGGGGCTTGACTACTTGGGGAGTCAAATGAGAAACCATAAATGGATTGTTGTGTAGGGTCATAAAATTACCGTGTCTAAGTTTGAATGTAGGCCTTGGCTTTCTTCCCTCTCTTTTTTTCCATTCAGGCCTCTCAGGCCATTCTTCTTGTGTTCATCTACTATTGTTACTAATTTGATGATTGAATGTTATTTCCTACAAAAGGAATTCACTATGGAAGCATGAATGGAATAGGTACTTACTACTGTGAAGTAGCGAGCACCATTCCTCTGAAGGAAGTTGGATGTAGGGTGAGGATGGAAGGGGAGAATGGTGGGAGCGCATGAAGCAAGGGGAATGGTGAGTATGCCATGATGGAGGATGATTTTGAAGTTAAAGGTGGTGGTATATGGAAAGGCATGTATGAGGATATCAAGATTATGGAGTAAAATGATGCCATCTCAATAGAGGATTGGGTACAAAAATATGAGAGAGAGGCTAAGGTGGTGCTTTCTTAAGTAGTAGAGACTATTGAAACCTAAGGTGAGATGGTAGATGGAACTATGGAGGTGACAAGAGAGGTGGAGATGGAAAGGTGGGGACATGAGAATTAGATTTTATTCTACATGCGCTTAGGTGGAGGGCTAGATTTGAGTGCCTCAGGTTGCTTGTATTGGGATGAACTAGTTACGAGGTGCCCAAAGGGAGAATATTATTATTTTAGAGTTATAGATTATGAGTATAAGGCAAGTGTCCATGAGGAATGCTTTGAACCTCTAATACATTGACCTCTTTCTGTAGTGTTATGACTCCCACTACAAACCTAGGAGTATCTTCCTCCTCTTCTTCTTTTCCTTCTCCTCCTATCATTATTTGAAGGGAGTATTCTTCCTCTACTAAGCCCTCCTCTTATTGATGCATGTACCAAAGTTTATCAAATATGCCATCTATATCTTCCTCATTGAGCTTGACGTAGGGAAGGTTGATCTTGTACCTATATTTTGTAAAGGTGGCCTTTTTCTCTTTACTCCACCTTAATTGTGTGGGAAACTTCTTCATTTCATTGGAAAATTTCTTTGTTGGGTTTTGATCTTGGACCTTCTCATAGAAGGACTCCCATGGTTTTATGGCATCATGTTATGAACCCATGATGTCTCGTCTCTTTACTTTGTTAGTTTAGTAATTTCTATGGATGCATATGCTTTGTAAGTCATCCCATGAGCATGTTTTTTTATCCCATATTCATTGGAAGTAGTAATTTTTTAGATTAAAATTCATATATAAGTGGTGAGGCCATTGAAAGCATCCAAAAATTATTTGTATTGAGCTTTCTCAAAGGCTGTTGCCCCCTTAAACTAGATTGTGATCATATAATCTATTCAGTATTTCTATTCATTTTGTAATTTTGTAATTTCATTCATTTTTATTAAATTTTTATAGGAGGATACTCTCATCTACTATTAGAGTGCTTTCTAGCATCAATTTTTTTCCAAAAAATCTTTACTCTATTTTTTTACATAATACTTTATCAGAAATAACTCTATTCTAGTGCATAATTTATTTCATTTTTTTCTTATAACACACTAATCTATTTTATATCAATGTAAAAACCTGACTGTATAATTGTGGGAAGTGCTTAGGTGAAAGGCCTAAAACTCATTGTGAGGAGTACCAAAAGAACCCCAAAGTAACTATATTAGTGAAATTGGCAATGACCCCTTCCTGATTGAGTGGTTCCCATCTATGAAGAAAACCAAGAGCTATCACAAAGAGATAAATCCATGGCCAAAACATATTTTGAGAGCAGTACTCGCATAGATGCCATTGGTGGCCAGAGTGAAAATTTTAAAACCCTTAGGCAACTATTGAAACTTGGGGCCCATTTCTATCAATTTTTGAATATTTCTAGTAGACTCAAAATAACCATTCAATAAAGTATCTATAGACTATCAAAGGACTTGCAGGTAGATATTTGATAGAACCTAGAATCTACAAACTATTTGTAGAGTCTAAGTAGACTTCTAGAGGACTTATTGCTAGAAAGAAAACTAAAAAATAAACAAAAAAGACACATTTTTTAATTTTTTTATAATATCTTTCCATTTTTAGCCTCGTTTATCCTCAAAGTTTATCTAGACACCTGAAATTTCATTCCCTACATTTTCTTTGTTGAGGTCCCATATTTCATTTCCACTTCTAATTCCCACAAATTACATTTTTCCCATTTTTTAGCATTTTCCATAACTTCTATTTTTGTCTATTGGCCACAAAATATTTCCACTATGTTCATCATCTCTTTCTACTCCTTTGTCTCTCTTTGACCAATTTTTTATTTTTTATTATTTTCACTCCTAAAATTGCCCTTGTCTTTGTCAATCATACTCCCACTATGGAAATGTTTTATTAAAAGCCCCTTTACCCCTTTCATTTTCACCAAAATTCAAAACCTTCCTTATTAAACATGTTTTAGCTCTAGTTTTCCTATCCATTTCAAAAAATAAAAATAAAAATCTATTATTCAAGTCATGGTCATAACCTAAATAGGAGCAAAAACCATGGATAATGAAATTGCCGCCCACAAGTCCCACATCAAAGATCTTGATAAAAAAATTCTTGGCCTCAATTTTCAACATACCACTATGATCAACAAATGACATCTAAAATCTTCTTTAGACACTACATTTTCTTCTTCCAGCAATTATCATGGGTCGAAGCTTAATTTTTCTTGATTCAATGGTACAAATCCAATTGGATAGATCTATCAGGAAAAATAATATTTTAGTTTGTATAAAAATTTTGATGCCAAAAAGGTTCCACTTTCCTCCTTTCACTTGTAACTTGAAGCCCTTAAATGGTATCATTGGTATACCAAGGCTCATGATGAACCCATATAGACCAATTTTTCCTCTGTCATTTTTCAACAATTTTGCCGCTACTACTTTAAATGACTTAAATGGAGAACTCAGTAAACTTTGACAAATAGGAATAGTGAGAGAATATAAAACTAAATTTAAAAAGCTAGCCAATCACATAGAGGGATTGTCTGATGAATTCTTCAAGAGTTGCCTTATCAGTGGATTAAAGGATGAAATTCGATCTAAGGTCAAAATGTTCTGACCCAACATAATGATGGAAGCCTTAAGGTTGGATAAGTTGGTAAGGGACAAGATCATATCTCAATAATGATTCAAATCTAATTTTGTTCCATTAAAAAATATATCTCCATAATGCTCTCAAATAATGCCAGCCCCCAAAGCCACTCCTATCACATATTTGACTAAAACAGATATGCAAGCCAATAGAGAAAAAGGACTATGTTATAACTATGATGATAAATTCACTCAAGAACATTGATGTATCAAGAAAAATCTCTACCTATTTGATGTGAACTCTCCACCTTAATCTAAAGATTAATATGATGTTTAGGATATAATAGACGATCCAAAAGAAGCTTAATCAATTGTGTAACTTGATTCTCATGAAGACCAACTAGACATCTCTCTCCATGACTTAACCAGAGTCACTACTTCACAAACCATGTAAGTCAAAGGTTAATTCAATAAGCTCCCTCTCACAATAATCATTGATTCAAGTAGAATGGATAACTTCATTGACCCTTATATTGCCAAATAGGTTGATTGTTTTATCCATCTTTGAAGTCATGATTGCTAATGGGGGAATGTTACCTTGTAAAAAGAAGTGTCATAATGTGTGTATCTCTATTGGATATTATAAATTTCACTCCAACATGTTTTCCTTACCCTTAGGTGTATGTGATGTTGTTTTGGGATCCCAGTGGTTACACACACTTGGACCCATCTAATGGGATTTGGTTGAACTTAGGATGTAGTTTTTCGATAATGGGAAAAAACACACATTGAAAGGATTACAACCTAGATCTCTTAGTATCATAAATTCACATCATATGGAAAATATTCATAATAATAATTCACATGGAATCATTTCATAGCTCCATTCCATTCAAATGCAACTATTAATAGTCTCCACTAATCCTTCTAACCTACAAACCATTCTGCAATGGTATGCATGTGTCTTTGTTAAACCAGTGGGATTCCCACCTTCACATCTAGAGAACTATCATATTCATCTCTTTATGGTAAGTGTTCCTCCAAACATTAGGCCTTATTACTACTAATTTTATCAAAATACTGAGATGGAGATGCTCATTTGAGACCAACTATAAAAAGTCATTATTTGCCCCAGTACTAGCCCATGTTCATCCCCAACTATCATTGTCTAAAAAATAGAAGGGTCATGACATCTATGTATTAATTTTCATGCACTTATTCACCTCACAGTCAAGGATAAGTTCTTCATCCATGTTATGGATGAGCTTCATGACACTCATTTTTTATCCAAATTAGATCTTTACTCTAGATATCACCAGATCTAGCATCATAAGGATGTTATTCCTAAGACATTTTTTCACATGCATGATGGCCACTATGAGTTCTTGTTCATTCCCTTTGGCCTTAATAATTCTCCTGTAGCATTCTAGGGATTTATGAATAAAATATTTTGGCCCTACCTACAAAAATTCATTTTGGTCTTCTTCGATGATATGCTCATCTATAGTAAAACATGGTCTGAGCATCATCAACATCCAGAGCTCAACTACAACTTCTCTTTGACAATCATCTTTGTGCAAAACAATCCAAATGTAATTTTTTCTAGGATGAAGTGGAGTATCTTAGGAATATTATTTCATCCCAAGGGATTCAGGTGGATCCTAAAAAAATAGCTATTATTAAAAATTCACCACATCCTTAGATAGTCAAGAGTCTCTATTGTTATTTAAGGATCATTAGATACTATCACAAGTTTGTCAGGGATTACAAAAGGATTACAGCTTCATTGATAGGTATGTTTAAAAATTATGCTTTTATTTAGACACAAGATACTCAGTGTGTAAATCATTGAAACAAGCTATGTGTACTACACCTATTCTAGATATGCCAAATTTTGCCAAGACCTTCAATAGCAAGAGTGATGCTTGTGGCAATGGATTAGGTGTTGTTCTCATCCAAGAAGGATGCTCCATTGCATTCACTAGCAAATCCCTTTTTGTAAATAATTTAGTGCTCTCTAATTATGAAAAGGAAATGAAGTCCATTTTACATGTATAAAAGTGGTGACAATACCAATTGGGTAATCATTTCTTCATCAAAACTGATCGCTAAAGTCTAAAATATTTTTTATAACGGGTCTCTACCCCAACACAATAGAAATGGGTCATGAAACTCATGGGTTATTACTATGAGATAACTTACAATAAGGTTAAAGATAACATTTTGGTTGATGTTTTGTCTCACACATTTGTGGATCAAGCTTCCCTTTCATATATTTCCATGCCTATTCTGTATTGGTTGGACACTATACATCAAGGGTATGTCAATGAATCCTCATTATCTCAAATTATTCCAAAGTTAGTCACTAATCCCTTGGTTCTACCGTATTATTCTTGGGATGGTGCTTCTTTACCATACAAGGGTTATCTGGGGCTTTCCTAAAACAAAGATGTATAGTAGGATTTATTCTATGAAATTCATGCTTCTCCCTCTACAGGGTACATAAGTTTTCTCAAAACTTATGACCGATCATGATGCAACTTATTTTGGAAGGGAATGAAAAAGGCAATTCAACATATGGAGGTTGAATTTGATACCTACCAATTTAATAAGGGTGAAACAACACTCATCCTTGGGTTGTTTGAACCCTTGCCCATCCTTACCAAGATTTTGATAGATACTTCTATTAATTTCATTGAGGGGATCCCTAAATATGGAGGGAAAATGGTGATCTTGGTTGTGGTTGATCGCCTCTCCAAATATAGTCATTTTTATGCCCTTAGCCACCCTTATACTAACTTCATAGTTGCACAAATTTTATTAGACTAGATTTTTTGTCTTCATGGCATTCCTTCATCCATTTTCTTAGATCATGATGTAACTTTCACTAGCCATTTTTGGATATAACTACTTCTATGGATTGACACTCAGTTGAAGATGAGCTCTAGGTATCATCCACAAACAAATGGCTAAAATGAAATTGTTAACAAATGCTTGGAAACTTTCCTTCATTACTTCACCTTAAAATAACAACATTAGTGGGCAAAGTGGCATCCTCTCACTAAATGGTGGCATAATACCTCCTTTCACACTTCAACAAAAATGACTCCATATGAAGTAGTCTATGGTCAAGCACTACCAGTGTTCCTTCCATACAATCCCAATAGTTCACCAGTTCAAGTAGTTGACACAATCCTCTAAACCCAAGATCAAATCCTCAGTACCATATGGGAAAATCTTCATATGACACAAAATCAAATGAAACAATAGGTAGATCAACACCATTCTAAACACACTTTTCAAGTAGGTTATATGGTTTTTCTTTGCCTGTAGTCCTATAAGTAATCCTCCCTAAAACTCAAAAGGTGTCATAAGCTAGTACCCAAGTTATATGGGCCCCATAAGGTTTTTTAAGAGATTAGATTAGTTGTTGATAAATTGGAGCTGCCACCTTCTTCCTTAGTTCACCTTATATTTCATGTCTCTTATTTAAAGAAAGTTCTTGCCACAAACACCACAATGTAGACTATTTTACCCAAACTTGATAATGAAGGATCCATTATTATTGAGCTGAAGGCAATCTTGGATAGGTGCACATGCTAAATTCACTCCTATTCCATCACTGAAGTTTTAATTCAATGGCACAAAATTAAACTAGAGGATGCAACATAGGAACAACTATTTTAGATTCAACACCAATTCCCACATTCAAAGATTTGAGAACAAAGCTTTTTCTAAGAGAGAAGGGATGTTAGGAACCCATGATATCTCTTCTCTTTACTTTTTTAGTTTAGAAGTTTCTATGGATGCATATGTCTTTTAAGTCATCTCATGATCATTTTAATTTATCCCACATTCATGGGAAGTAGTAGTTGCTTAGATTAGAATTCATATATAAGTAAGTGTTGAGTCCATTTAAGGCATACATAGATTATTTGTATTGATCTTACTCAAAGGAGGTTTCTCCCTTGAAGTGGTATGTGATCAATATAATCTATTTAGTGCTTCTATTCATTTTGTAATTATATTATTTCATGCACATTTATTGAATTGTTGCAGGAGGATCCTCTCATATCCAGTGAGATATGAGCTAGGTCCATATAATTTTAGGGAATGTCTTCTATGAGTGACATCCTCTACTCTAGGTAAGGTTGAGCTTGATGCATGGGGGCACTAGTGATTTTAAATTTTGTTATGTATCTAGTTGGATCATAGTTCCATCTATCATCTATTAGGTCTAAGCCAAGATCCACCATCTTGGCTATAAGTAGGTGTTTTTTGTGACTTTTACACATCTTAATGCCTCCTTTTGTGAAGGGGACATCATACATGCCTTTCTTCTTCTTCCCTACTCTGTAGATATAATCTACCATATCAAGTTGGTGAGCATACTCTAAGGATAAATTCTAGTCTATCATTATGCATGGGAGCTGAAAGGGTTATCCTTAAAAATTATGTAGTTGAAAGAATGAGAAGTGGGCTCCCCATATCCAATTGACTAGGACATTGATCTCAGTGAGCCATACCAGTTATCCTTAAGTCATTTTGAATGTAAGGGGATTCATGCTAAGATTAATGAGAACTAAAACCCTACAAATCTCTAAAAAATTGTAGAAGTCCTTAGTGACAGAGAAGACATGGGTCCATACAGTGATTAGGCTCACCAAATTGGGGAAGATATTTGTTTTAGAGGAGTTAACCTGGTATTTAGATAATAATTGGGAATGATGAAAAAAATGAGATGTATAAGGAAGGATGAGTATCAGAATGTAGCCACTGTTGAAAAAATTTCTAGGTCATCTCTTATGGAGGTGGTGATAGATTCTAAAAAATCCAACCTAAAAGATTGTCCCTTCTATGCTGAGGTTATGAGGAAGTATACCCCCAGCTAGAAGTCTTCAACATTATAATCAGAGTCTATTTCAAAGATGAAGGCCAACATGGATATATTATTTCTCTGGTATTATGTGGGAAAACTCTTGAGGGAAATGGGCATAAGAGGTATCTCTATGATTTTACTTTTGATGAGAAAGCCAAGGAAGTCTCCCTTTTATTGGACATGGGAATCCTAAATAGTGCAGAGGCTATATACTCCATGTATATTGGCATCCTAATCAATAGGTAACTAAATCATCTCCATGATGTTATTTAGACTAATTTTTTACCTTAAATGGTTGTTACCATTAATTATGCTAGAATGTGTGTCATATCATTGCTCATAGAGGTGATGATCTCTAGGAAGGGATGAACATAAGGCACCATGAAATCTGTTAGTTTGAATTCCCATAACTAAAAACTAAATGATTCACATGCATTTGTGTTGGCCCTTGAAAACATTCAGGCGTAAGCACCCTATCTTAGACTCTTGGGGTTATTTTCAAACTTTAGGTTGAAGAGATTATTGAAAAAGTTGGTGACCAATGTTCAGTCCCTCAACTCCCCCTTAAATGTTTTTCTGGTGTTGGTTACCTTTTCTTTGGATGGAGTAGGGATGGAAGGATTGACTTTGTTTATTACATGTTTGAGGGAAAGGTCACCCCCAATAATTGACCTATATGTTATTTATCTAATGAGATGTTGGTCACTTCCTGACGAAAATATATAAGCTTACATTGGTGAGTATTTTTCTCTAAATCCACTCTCTAATTATACTAAAGGTTTGTATTAATGGTTCTCTACTTTTCTAATTGAAACTATAGATTCTTCTCTCCTTATTTCTCTTGATTTGCTTAATGTTCTTGATGCTCTCAATGTGTCTAATGGTTGGCTTGGATGACAATAATTTATTTATACATCGATGCCATTAGTCAAGCCCATGATGATAAATTCTTAAATTAAGCACCTCCATAAATGATAAGGGCAAAGCACACACTTAATGCCCACTCATGAGAAAATTAGGGTGATTTTTATGGTGATGAGCATTAAAATGAGACATTTGGCCTTAATGGTAGGTAGATAACCATATTTCAATGAATTTTTTTTGAAGACTTGGGATGAATAGGGAGGGGATGCATTAATCACTTGCTTATTCCCTCACATCCTAGTGTTTGACAAATTTAGCAATTTAAACCTCCATTGCTCCATTTTATTTAATTTTAACATCCTTCAAGATCTATTGTGCAGGGATTTAAGATGATCCTAGTATAATTATTTACTTTTGGTATACAAACTCATACAAGGAAGTATTTAGAACTTATTTAGGGATGATGCAATCCACTCATAGGGTCATTTTCATGTGTACTTGCCACTCCTAGTTTTCATCAAATGGGGGTTTTCCCATAATTATGCCAGTGTTGATGAGGATGTAGAAATCTCCATCAATAATTCTTCTTCAAAACCAATCTCTATCTTACCGAAGGCACTAGATTAACAATCCCTACTCACAAATTCTCATAATTCTTGGCTGAGCTCTTTGCTCCTTATGATGTCTATAATTTCTTAATGTTATCACAATCTCAATACATCTAATTATTTATCCAAATGAGGAGAGGGATATTTATACTCTGATTCCCTTAGGCCAACTCATAATAATTATCTTACAATGGGTATTTATACTTTGTAATTAATGATGAGATAAGTGAGTTAATAACTAACTTTCAGGGAATGGTTTTATAACTTCAGAGGGCTAGGGTAAGGGAATGCAGAAAATAGAGGTGCACTTTTGCCAATGACACTTATTGGAAAGGTAAAAGTGAATAATATACCTTTCAAATATGGACAAAAGTGGATTTTCCCTAGGAGATACATTTCAAACAAGGATAAGAGTGGATTTTTCCTTCAAAGAATAAGTGCAATTTTCATTTACATGGAAGGCACTACTAGGTGATATTTTGAAGTCCCTTATAATACATTCAAGGTATCTCTTATGAGATACCCCTCAAACATGTATAATATTTTATTTCCCCTTTCAAGGAATCTCCTAGGACATACCTTTCAAACAGGTTCAAGAGTGGATTTATCATTAAAGGAACAAGTGGAATTTTACTTTACACAGAAGGCACTATTGGGTGTGATTTTTTAGGAATTTGTAATACATTAAAGGTATATCTTATGAGATACATTTTAAACATGTATGAGATTTTATTTCCCCTTTAATATATCTCCTAAGAGATATCTTCCAAACATGCATAACAATGGATTTCTCCTTCAAGGAATAAGCAGAATTTTCCTTTGCACAGAAGGCACTAGTGTGTGATATTTTGAAATCTTTTATAATACCTTCAATGTATCTCTTACGACATACCTTTCAAACATGCACAAGAGTTTACTTCCCTTTCAAGGTATCTCCTAGGAGATACATTTCAATCATGGATGAAAGTGGATTTTCTCTTCAACGAGTATGTGCAATTTTCCTTTATATGAAAGGCACTACTGCGTGAAATTTTTAAGGTCCTTGTAATACCTTTAAGATATATCATAGGAAATACCTTTAAAACATGCACAAGAGTGGATTTACCCTTCAATGAATATCATAGGAGATACCTTTCAAATAAGCACAAGAGTGGATTTCCTTAGGAACAAGTGGAATTTTCTTTTACATGGAAGGCACTACTAAGTGATATTATTAAGGCCTTTGTAATACCTTCAAGGTATCTATTAGGAGATACATTTAAAACATGCATAATATTGGGTTTCCCTTTCAAGTTATCTCTAAGGAGATACCTTTCAAATAGGCACACAGATGGATTTCTCCTTCAATGAACAAGTGGAATTTTCCTTTACACCGAAGGCACTACTAGGTGATATTTTGAAAGCCTTTGTAATACCTTAAATGTATCTTTTATGAGATAAATTTCAAACATGCACAAGCATGAATTTCCCCTTCAAGGTATCTCCTAGGAGATACACTTCAAATAGACACAAGCATGGATTTCTCCATCAAGGAACAAGTGGAATTTTCCTTTACATGGAAGGCACTACTAGGTGATATTTATAAGACCTTTATAATACCTTCAAGGTATCTCCTAAGATATACCTTTCAAACATGCACTTGAGTGGAATTCCTCTTCAAGGTATCTCTTAGGAACTTGGGTTTCAAATAGGCATAAGATTCAATTTCTCCCTCAAAGAATAAATGGAATTTCATTTACACAGAAAGCACTACTAGGTGATATTTTGAATAACCCTATAATACCTTAAATGTATCTTGTATGAGATACCTTTCAAACATTCCCAAGAGTGGAATTCCCCTTCAAGGTATCTCCTATGAAATACATTTCAAATAGAGGACAAGAGTGTATTTCTCCTTCAAGGAAAAAGTGAAATTTTCCTTTACATTGAAGCCACTACTGGGTGATATTTTGAAGGCCCTTATAATATCTTAAATGTATCTCCTGGGAGATACCTTTCAAACATGCACAAGAGTGGATTTTCACTTCAAGGTATCTCCTGAGTGTCGATCACTTTAGGGTTATGACATGACCATGATGGTACATTTTCTGGGCTTATAGAGCTCCAAGAATGTGGGGAGTGCATTTAGAATTTACTCCTCATGTGTGTGAATATTATTAAATGCATATTTAATAATTTTCATTTCGACTTCCATGTTTACTAGAAGTGGGATTGATTTCCTTATTTTATGGAATCAATTACTAAATATTTAATTTCCATAAGAGGGGAAAATTATTAAATGATATATTATATAATTTCTATGATGTATTATAGGAGAAAATTATTAAATGTTCTATTTAACAATTTATATGATGTACTGTGCAAGTGGGGTGGACTTTCTTGTTTTTAGGAGTTGGTTATTATCTCTTTGCATTGGAAGTTGTGTGATTTGGAGGAGAACGGTGTGTTCCTTCTTGGTGAGGCTTGTAGATAAGCATGGATAGGTGGGAATGGAATGTTTCCTAGGTGGATAAGGCCTCTTTTGATAAGGATGGTGAATTTATCCTTGGGGGAGTGATCTCTTCATCATTTGTTATATATATATATATATATATATATATATATATATATATATATATATATATATATATATATATATATATATATATATATATATATATATATATATATATATATAGGGTGTGGTGTCACCTTTTATACGTTATTGATGATTTTTATTTTAGGTGTCGATTTTGAGAGATAGAGTCAAAGTTTAGATATTTTTTAAATTGTAGTTGTTCATTTAAAGGGTGTGGTATAATATCTTATGAGATACAATATTGTGAAGTTGTAGGTGAAAGTGCAATATTTATTTGTGCAACATTTTATACAATATATTTTTTAATCTCTATGAGAATTTATTGTAATTTTGTTTCAGATTACTATTTTATTTGAGTAATTTCTTGGTGGATGTAGCCCATATTGGGTCAAGCATGGTATATATATGTTATGTGTTATTGTTGGTTTTTTTCTCTCCATTTATGCTTTCATTATTGTGTTATGATTTAACTGTGATTTTATGTTGATTTAAATTTGGTTTAAATTATTCCAATTCCTACATATTGGTATGAGAGCTTTGGTGGTGTTTTTTTTTGAAGTGATAAATCATAGGAAATGATATTAGCTTGAGTGGGATCTATAGGAGAAGAGATCAGATTCAGGGTTGAGAAGTTTGAAGGTAAGAATTTTGGTTTGTAAAAAATGCAGATGGAAGATTACCTATATCAGAAGAAGATTTATATCCCTTCAGAGGGGAAAATAAAACAACTTGTAAGTATGAGTGATGTGGGTTGGTCATTGCTTGACAAGAAGGCATTAGGAGCCATATATTTATGCCTTGCATATTTTGTTTCATTTAACATTTATGTTTAATTTAAATTTGTATGAGAAACCCTGAGCTTCAAATAAAAATTTTATTATGAATACATTGTTTAACATGAAAATGTTTGAGAATGGTTTAATTTCTAGTCATTTAAATGATTTTAATATAGCTTTAAGTATGCTCACTTATGTTGAAATTAGGTTTGATGATGAAGTTATACCTTTTTTTAATTTTATGTTCTTTGCCTGATAGTTAGGATAGTTTGGTTATGGCTGTGAGTAATGTAGTCCCTACCAAGGGAAGCTTGAATTTTGAGGATGTTGTAGGTGTGATCCTTAGTGAGGAAATGTGAAGGAAAATAACTATTGAATCATGTTTAGGTAATGATTTCTCTATTGATACTAGAGGGAGGTAAACTAACAAGAGAAAATATCATCATGGAATATCAAAAGGTAGATATAAGTCCAGATCAAGATCCAAGATGATATGCTGGAATTGTGGGAAGAGTGGACACTCAAACAAGGATTGTTGGTCACTTTAGGATAATAATGTCAACAAAGAGAAAATGAATGAGGTAAATGCGACATTAGGTAAATCATGTCAAGATGCCTTAATTATTTCTATGGATAGTTTTTCTGAGTCTTGCGCATTAGATTCAAGGGATTCTTTTCATACCACCGCATATAGGCATTATTTTCCTAATTATGTTCAAGATAATTTAGGTCATTTTTTCTTGGTAATGATGAACGATGTGAGATAGTAGGTAAAGGTTGTTCTTAGGTTAAAATTTAGAATGAGAACACATGGATACTTAAGGATGTTAGACATGTGCCTATGTTGACATAGAATTTGGTTTAAGTGGGGAAATTAGGCAGTGAGAAATGTTAGGTAATATTTAATACATATTCTTGGAAAGTTACCAAAGGTGATTTTTTGGTTTAAGAGGTAAGAAATTTGGTACTTTATGTTTGACTAGTAGTGTTGATTATTTTGATTTAGCTACTACAAATGAAAATGTATCTATGTGGCACTACAAGCTCAATCATATGAGCCACAAGGGCATGGAGATCTTAAAAGATAAGTTTCCTTGATTAAAATATCTAGATCTAGACTTCTATGAGAATTGTGTGTATGGAAAAGAAATGTGGGTTAAATTCCTGAAAGTTAGACCCACAAAGAAAGAACACAAGTTAGAGTTACTACATTCATATGTATGGGGACTAGCTCAAGTATCTTATATTGGTGGTTTTAATTATTATCTCACTTTTATTGATAATGCAACTAGGAAATATTAGGTTTATTATATTAAAAATTAATCTGAAGTATTTGAAAATTTTAAGAAGTGGAAATCCATGGTTGAGAATGAAATAGGTCTCAAATTAAAATGTATTAGATCATATAATCAATATGAGTATTGTAGTAATGTTTGTTTATTATTTTTCTAACATGGGATCCATAGGTAGAGGATAGTTCCAAGAACTCCATAACATAATGGGGTATATGAAAGGATAAACAAAATGATAATGAAATGTGCTAGGAGCATGAGGTTACATGTAGGGTTGCTTTTACAATTTTAGGTAGAAGTAGTTAGTATGATAGTATATCTAATTAAAAAAAGGCCTTTTATTCCTTTAGATAGAGGCATTCCAAAACAAGGCTGGTTTGGTAAGAATGTTGCTTATTTTTTTCTTAGAGTTTTTAAATGTGAGGCTTTTGCTCTCGTTAAGAAACAGGATAAGACCAAGTTAGAGGTTAAATAAGAAAAAATCACCTTTTTGGCTATGGTGAGGATGACTTTGGTTTCCATTTATGGATCATTAAAAATAATAAAATATTTTGGTCTAGAGATGTAACCGTTAATGAAAAAGTCATGTATAAGAATCAACTATAGGAATAAGAATAGGAATAGAAAGAGTACACATTATTGGATGATATTTTAGATGTAAAATTATCCAATGATTCAATTTATGAACTATCTACACAAGGACCCCAAACTCCTATGGTAAGAAGGTCTTTTAGGGTAAGAAGAGCACCAAATCAATTTTCTCCTTCTTTGAAGTATCTATCACTCACTAAAAATGGATAACTAGAGTGTTATGAGAAAGGAATGTAGGTAGATGCCAAAAATAAGTTGGAGCAAGCCATGGATAAGAAGCATATATCTCTCATGGAAAACCAAATGTGGGATTTGGTAAGGCTACCCAAGGGTGAGAATGCATTACCAAATAAGTGGATCTTCAGAATAAAAGAAGAGGATGAAGGGAGAAAAAGGTATAAGACTAGGATGGTGGTAAAAAGGTTTGAAAAAATATTAGGTATTGATTTTGATGAGATTTTATCTCTTGTTGTAAAAATAACTTCTATTAAGACTGTTCTTGGCTTAATTGCAGTTGAGGATTTGCATTTAGAATAGTTAGATGTTAAAACTACTTTTCTTCATGGTGATTTGGATGAAGAGTTGTATATGAAGTATCCATAGGGATATGAGGTCAAAGGGAAGGATAAATATGTGTGAATACTAACGAATAGCTTGTATGGCCTAAAAAAAGCTCCATGGAAATGGTATAAGAAATTTTATTATTTTATGTTGAATAAGAATATGAAATGTGTAATTCTGGCCATTACATATACATCAAATATTTTTATGATGGTTCCTTTATTATTTTATGTTTATATGTAGATGACATGTTAGTTTCAAGAAAGAACATACAACACATCATATGCTCAAGAAACAACTTAGTGACTCTTTTTCTATGAAGGATTTGTGTGCTGCAAAATAAATCCTTAGTATGAGGATTACTCATGATAGGAAGAAGATGAAGCTCATTTTATCCTAATCAGAGTATGTGAAAAAAGTCTTGGAATTATTTAGTATTTTGGATGCTAAATCTATTAGTGCTCTTTTAGGAGACCACTTTAGATTATCAAAGGAGTAGTGTCCCAAGATGGAAGCTAAAAAGCTTAAGATGTCCAAAGTACTTTATTCATCACTAGTTGGTAGATTGATCTGTGTCACAGTTTGTATTAGGTTGGATGTTTCCCATGTAGTGAGAGTTGTGAGTAGGTATATGAGTGATCCAGGTTATGATCATTGGTAGGTAGTGAAATGGATTATTTGATATTTGAGAAGAACCATGGATTTTGCATTATGTTATGGTAGATCAAAAACCACTTTGCATGGTTATGTGGAATCAGATATGGAAGGGGATATTGATAGTAGGTGAAGTACAATAGGTTATATATTTACTGTTGGAGATACAATAGTTAGTTAGATTTTTAGGATATAAAAGGTTATGTTTTTGTCAACCACAAAGGTAGAGTATGTTGCTACCACAAAGGCTAGCAATGAGATTATTTGGTTATAGGAGTTATTTAGAGAGTTTGGGAATGAGAAAGAAGCTAGGAGACTACATAGTGATATTTAGAGTGTTATTCATTTGGCAAAGAACTCCACTTTCCACTCAAGGATGGAACATATTCAATTACATTATCACTTCACCAAGATAAATTTTGAGGAAAACTTGGTGAGGATATAAAATATTCATACTAGAAGTGAGAACTTGGTGAACTTAGTGGTCACATGGGACAAATTTAGACTATGTTTAGATTTTTTTGGTCTTAGTGATCATGGAGCAGTGATAGATTATGTTCAGGAGAAACAGTCTCCAAGTGGAAGATTGTTGAGTGTAAAGCCCTTTGGGGAAATCGCATGACCATGATTGTACATTTTGGGGGATTAGATATCTCTAAGGATGTGGGGAGTTCATTTTGTATTTACTCCTCATGTGTGTGAATATTATTAAATGCATATTTAATAATTTTCATGTTGACTTCGATGTTTATTGGAAGTGGGATTGATTTCCTTGTTTTATGGAATCAATTATTAAATATTTAATTTCTATAGGAGGAGAAAATTATTAAATGTTCTATTTAATAATTTATATGATGTATTATGCAAGTGGGGTGGACTTTCTCATTTCTAAGAGTTGCTTATTATCTCTTTGCATTGGAAGTTATGTCATTTCGAAGAGAATGGTATGTTCCATCTTGGTGAGGCTTGTATATAAGCATAGATAGGTAGGAATGCCATGTTTCCTAGGTAGATGAGGCCTCCTTGGATAAGGATGGTGAGTTTCTCCTTGTGGGATTGATTTTTACGTCATTATATATATATATATATATATATGGTGTGGTGTGACCTTTTAGAGATTGTTGATGACTTTTATTTGTAGGTGTGGCTTTTGAGAGACAAATTCAAAGTGTAAGATCATTTTAAAAGTGCAAGTGTTCATTTATAGGATATGGTATAGTAGCTTGTGAGATATAGTATTGTGCAAGTGTAGGTGAAAGTGCAACATTTATTTGTGCAACATTCTCTACAAGAGATTTTTCAATCTTCTTGACAGTTCACTATAATCTTGTTTCATATTAATATTTTATTTTAAGACTTTCTTGGTAGATATAGCCCACATTAGGTGAGCCATGGTATATCTATGTTATGTGTTGTTGATGGTTTCGTTCTCTCCATTTATGCTTTCATTTAACTATGATCTGAAGAATTATTTTTGTGATGCATCTTAGTGCATAATTAAATTTTATTTTCACAAATTTAAAATTTGGTTATTCAATTTTATGGTGATATAAATTTGGTTTAAATTCTTTTTATTCCTAATAGTGGATTTCTCCTTCGAGAAACACGTACAATTTTCCTTTGCATAGAATGCACTACTAGGAGATATTTTGAAGACCCTTATAATATTTCACGGTATCTCCTAAGAGATACCTTTCAAACATGCAGAAGAGAGGATTTCCACTTCAAGGTATCTCCTAAGAGATACCTTTCAAATAGGCACAAGAAAGGATTTTTATTTTAAGGAATAATTGGAATTTTCTTTTACACAGAAGGCACTATTAGGTGATATTTTGAAGGGCCCTATAATATCTTCAAGGTATATCCTAGGAGATACCTTGCAAAAAATAACAAAAGAGTATTTTACCTTCAATGTATATCATAAGAGATACCTTTCAAATAGGTACAATAGTGGATTCCCCGTTCAAAATCCACCCAAGGTATCAGAATTAAAAAGAACCACCTAAGAACTCCTTATAAATTGAGGGTCGTTAGGAGGTGAGAAATAGATTAGTCATCATTCAAAGGTACATTTCAAAATCCCCATGGAGATTGAATTGTCATATCCTTCCATGTGAGAAAGATACCCCTTATGTCCTCTAACCTTGGTTTCGGTAGATCCATAATTTTAAGGGATATAACCATACCCTCTATCGATATTTTTGAGTCATTGTCTGCATTCATTCCATCATGACGCCAAATCCTTCCCCAACTATAATGACATATTTAATGGTCTTTCATCATCATTTTCCATTTTTTCAAAGTGTACAAGGCTGAGTACAAGTGGTTTAAAACTAATAACTAACACAAATTGGTGCCATTCATAGGGACTAAAACATTGATCTTTGGTCATTTGTGTTGCCAGGGACTCATGTAGAGGGTTGTATTTATTAATGTTTTCAAGTTTTCTATTAAGAAATATTTGATAGAGTAACCTTAGTTACATATTTTTAAATAATGTTTATTCATATTATATCATGTGTTTGAAATTTGAGGTCATTTTAGTTCACTTTAATACTTAGGGATATCAACTAGGTAGCACTACATTGGGAATGTTGCCAAAAACTTAAATTTTTTGATAATTTGACATTTGTTGAATTTATTGTAAATGATTGTTAACTTGTTTATTTTGGAAGGTGATTTACCCTTTTGAACATAAATTTTAATTTTCAATATCTTTTCTCTCTATCTCATCATTATTTTTGGTAAGGTATAATTTTAGTATGAATCACAATAAGTTTGTTAACTATTATATTCTAGAATTTTTCTTCTACGGGTGACTCTAATATATCATACGGTTTTAAGGAAGCCTAGTGCCCATTTTTAATATCTTCATTCAAATTTGAGTGTTATTTTTCTTGTAAATATATAAGGACTAAGGTCATCTTTCAAAGGTGACTAATTAAAGCATCTTATCTCACCCTTAAGTGTTTATCAAAAAAGGAGACAAGTTTTGGAGGTGAATGAAGGACAAAGTTTAGCAAAAAAAGAGTGTTTGGACTATAAAGATTCTATCACACCTGATCTATTATTTGTTTAACTTACTATTATTGAAGATTATCATATCTCTCCTAGTAATTTAGAACCATATAGTCCTATTTATTACCCAACACCTTCTCAACCAGCCGAGTCTCCTCGTAAGTTTGATCCTACAAGTCTACCTCACTCACCTCCTCACATCCCTTTACCATTTACTATTGAACCCACTATTGAACCAATCATGACGTATAATGATCAAGATGAAAATGAGCATCCTACATTTTAGATTCCCATATTAAGACCAATTAATTTTAATGAAATGGAAGGTTATCCCAACGAAGTCCAAAATGAAGTAAGGAAAATCGTTCCTAAGTATCAAGGTAACAATGTAGTGACTGGTGATCAACACTTGAGGGATTTTAATATTATCATTGAGGGTTATGAGGTTTATCATGAGGATTTTTGAAGTAATTTATTTGTGTACATGCTATAAGAATATGCTCTTGAGTGGTTTAATTCCCTTCCTCACGGATCCATTAATTCATGGGAATAAATGAAGAATGTTTTCAAAACTGAATATGGTGATAGAATTGATCTTAGGTTCCTTCTTGACAAATTTCAAAAAATTAAGAAGAACCTAATGATTATGTGAAATATTTTAACATGAGGTTGAACAAGACCATGATGAGGCCACCTAAAAATATTAGGCCTAGTGGTACAACCTACCTAATTAAATATTATGATGCATTTGACAAGAAGGTTGCCTATTACTTGAGGAATAAGGATATTATAAATATGAGATTAGTATTCAACATATCCATCCAAATTGGGAACATCATAAATGTTATGGTCAAACCTTTGAATGAGTAAGCTAATGTAAAGTTAGTTAACCCTAAAATAATGTAATCTACTAAGGAAGCCAACCTGAAGGAAACTATGAAAACCTTGGCCTTCATACTCAAGGAGATGTCATACATGTTGGCTGGGGATGATAAGGGGCTACCTCATGGGTCTACAAGTTAGGAGAGAACTCAAAATTCTAATAAATCACAAGGGAAACCACTTTCCACAGTAGAGATAACGATAGAGAGAAGAGGCCTATATATGATGATATAAATTAGAGAAATTAGAATAAGGAGTTAGGAAAGAAGTACCTAATCCATTAAATGCCAATGTGAACACTCCAAATCATGACATTGACATTAATTGGTGTGATATATGCTTCCTTGCACATCCTCCTTATGATATTGTTAAACAAGTTGATGACAATATAGATGAACATGAGTCTGCATTTGAGGATGATATTTTGATGTTAGATTGTCAAGTCTCCTAAATTAAAATGAATAAATCTATGTAATTGTTTTTTGCTACTATTGTTGATCAGTTTTGGAGTGTAGTATAAAAGATATGTCTCTCAGCTCTTGAAGTTATTTGTGATGTTAATCTAACATAAGCATATGAATTACCCAATCATGATTTAGAATTCTTACGTTCCATGATGATTAACAAATATAATGGGGTAAATCCTTAGTTAAGGAGATGCAACTGGTAATTAATGCAATAATTTCCCGAGAGAAAGAATATAGCTTAAAAAGTAAGCAATAAGCATTTTCTCCTCAAGACACTTCCCCTAAAAGTTAAAGGGAAGGGTATGCAAGTAAGGATGTTATGAAAAATACAACAATCCCTAATTCTTCCAAGATATCACCTATTTCTCAAGCTATCAAACAAAGAGGTGATCCAACCAATAATAGAATACCTTTGGTGTGTAGTAATCCTAAGGGTGTAAACGATGTTATAAATAACCCACCCTTGAAGATTAATATAAACAAATGCTAAAGAAATAAACACCCCTAGATGATGATAAATAATAGGATGAGGTTACTGGACTAAAACAAGATGTTTTTTTTTGGATTGCATTGGTAGAAAGTCAGCTAAATATGGATTTATTTTATACCACCCTACTGATTAATGGTTTTATTATTCATAATTATATTTTTGATTCTAGATATTCTTGAAATATGATGCACCTCAATTTCTTTAATGAACTTAGAATTAAAATATCATATGCCTTTGGCATGTGCTATGCTATGGATTCATGAGAGGTACTAGTTGTGGGACAAGTCTAGTGTAGTTGGCAATGAATCCAGGTATATATTTGAACATGGACATGGAAGATGTAGATTTATCACCTAAGTGTGGTATGATACTATCATGAAAATGGGTTACCAACATGGTTTCATGTTTAGAGATGGACTTATGTTATGCCACCATTCCTCTAGAGGGTAAGATTTTCAAACTTCATAGGGAGCCTAAAATGATACATGTACTTCAATATTTAAAACATGTTGTAAATGAGGTGATTTATATGGACGTTGAATTGAGTAAATTTATTAAGAGTGTGGATGTTGTTAAATAACCTACTATTATTGATTCTAAGTTTTGTAATGAAGGTGAGGTTTGAAAAATGTGTTTTGTGGGGCTTGCTATAATCTTAAAATTGAAGTCAGGGTTGTATTATATGCCCCTAATGGGAAATATTACAAGCTTTATTTTAAGATGTCTTTTGAGTGCTTGAATAATATTGTTGAGTATGAGGCATTCCCACTTGGTTTATGAATTGTCTACAAACATGGAATTATAAGTTTGATTGTAAAGGATGATTACATGCTAGTGGTTAAGCAAGTTTGAAATGTGTATGCAACCAAAAATAAATGATTGAAATAATAAATGAATGATGTATGGGATTTATTAGAATTATTTTATGCATTCAATATTTTTGATCATGATAAAAGTTTCAATGAAGAAGCTGAAAGATTTACAAGGTTAGTGGCTCAATTTGAAATTAAAAGTGTGAATCCTAATTGTCATTATGAAATGGAGGTGCTTGTAAGGCCTTCAATCCCAGACAATGTTCATCATTTATAGGTTATTTATGATGATGAATAGATTAGAATGTTTCTAAATTATGAAGATGAGTTTAATGATTAGCTTATAAACTTGGAGTCCATGGTCAAGGTTTGTGATGGGAAGGAAACATTTTTTGGCAAAGACATAATTTGGTTGAAGACAAACACTCTCCCTAGGGGATTGGTGAGTTTAGAAGTATCTTTTGATAGAGTACATAAAATAGAATGAAGAGACTCATTTATCTCAAAATATTTGATAATGTGTAATTTGGGTTCTCATGATAATCAGAGGAATGTTTGGTTGGGTACTCACTTATGTGCAGTTGACAAGAAAACTTATGTGCAACTACTAAAAAAGCGCTAGGACTATTTATCTTGGCCTTATTCCAAGTTTAAAGCATATAGGGAATAATATTTTCAACATGTCATCCCATTTTAGATTGATATCAAGACTTTCAAGTAAAACCAATGACCTATCAACGCCATCTTAAACACCAAGATGTGGGAGGAGTTGAAAAAGCTAAGGCATTATTGAATTATTCAACCCATCAAGTATTCATAATGGGTGGAAAACTTAGTCCCTGTACAAAATAATAATGGTGACAATTGCTTGTGTGTGGTTTTTTTAAATTTGAATAAATCTTCTTTATAGGATAATTACCCCTACCCAATAAGCATAACCTATTGTAAAGTGTTAGTAGATTAGAGATGCTATTCACTTTAGATAGTTTCTTAGGGTATAACCAGGTTATGGTGAAGGAATATGAGAGACCTAATACCACATATAAAATGTTGTGGGGCATGTATGTTTATATGAGGATTTATTTTGGGTTAACAAATACTAGTGTAATGTCTCAATAAATTGTGAATCTTGTATTCGTAGGGGTAGTTAATAAGCTCATAGATATGTATTAGGATGACATTATTGTGTACTCCAAGAATAGAAAAGAATATTTTGAGCATCTATAGAAAATGTTCATTATATGTAGGGAGTTATACAATTTCTTAATCTAAAGAAGTGTCACTTCAATGTACAAAAATCCAAGTTGGTGGGACATATAGTGTTTAAGGATGGTGTCATGATTGATCCCAAGGGAGTGGAACCCATTGACAAAGTGATTATCCCTTTATCCAAGAATGGAATTTAGTCCTTCTTTGGAAATATCAATTTGATAAGGAGGTTTGTGTCTTAACTTTTAGAGATTGCTCTACCTATTACATTTGTACTAATGAAGGACCAAACCATTAAGTGGGAAGAGAAGGTTGTGCAAGCATTCAATGACATCAAAGGAGCTTTAAAGGCTATCCCTATATTGGCAAGTCCTAATTACATTAAATCATTTCAAATTTTCTCTTTTTCATACGATAATATTTTTGCTACTATCTTGTTGCAAAATAATGATGATGGTCATGAGTATCCCATAGTCTTTTTCAGCAAAGCTATGCAAGTTTTTGAACTAAATTATGCCATCATGGAAAAATAAGCCTTCACTCTTTTGAAGGCTATTAAGACATTCATGTCGTACATTTTGAGTTCAAATATTTTTGCATATGTTTTATATATAAAGGTGAAGGACATCTTAACTCAGATTAAAGCATCAAAAAAGAGATGCAGGTGGGTCAACATTTTGCAAGAATACATGGATATTTATATAACCAATTTAGTGAGATGGATGGATCTAGCCAAGCTCATGGCTGAGACAAATTTTCCCTCTATTGAGGTAAATACCATTTTTTTAGATGATGATTTTTTGAGTTAAATTAGCATCTATCCATGGTATAGAGACATTGTCTATTACATGAAAATTTTGAATTGTCCCCTTGACTTATATAAAATAAAAGGAGAAATATAAAACTTCTTTGCCAAAAATAACTCTTGACTAAAAATGGATTTGAATGGAAGAATCCAGATGTGGCTTTCTTACGATGCCTAGTAGAAGAACTAACTCCCTATTTGATCGAGGACTTCCATAGTAGAGTATGTGGTGGCCACTTTTCACATAAATCCATAGATCATAATATTATTAGATCTGGTTCTTGGTGGTCATCACTATTCAAGGATGTTACTCAAAAAGTTAGAAAATTTGAGAAATGTCAATGCTTTGTGGGAAGGTTGAAAGCTTTTGGTTATCTTCCCTTGCATCCTATGTCAATTGAAGGCCCATTTAGATAATGGGGAATAAATAACATTATGGAAATAATGGATTCATCTAGAACTAGACATAGGTATATATTAGTTGCAATTAACTACTTGAAAAAATGGGTTGAAGAGTTCACTACAAAGAAGGATACACACCAGGTAGTTATGGACTTTTTGTTGAATCAGGGTATTTGTAAACTTGGTGTTCCTATCAAGATAATTGCTTATAATTCTTTGAGTTTAATAGCTAAGCCTTTGATGTAATTATTCGAAGAGTGTGGGATCAAATTTACTTATGATTTAAACTAAAACCCTTGGGGTAATGTGCAAGCTTAATCTAATAACAAGAACTTTCTCAAAATTATTAAACAACTTTGGAAAAAAATAAGAAGTGGGATGAATGATGATGTTTTCATTATGGGGTGATAGGATAAATCATAATAGAGATACAACAAAAATCCATTTTTAGTTTGTTTATGTAGCTCAAGTTATCTTACCCATGAATTTGTAGTTGCTAATGTATCAGTTTATACAATAGTTAGAGGAAGATGAGCAAATCAACCACAATGAAAGCATAATGAACTATATTGTTGAGATTGATGAAACTAGAAGGAAAGATCATGAGAGATACATTAATTTAAAGGAAATACTTAAGAGGATATTTTATAGGAAGGTCACTCTAAGAAATTTTCAAGTAGATGATTTTGTTTTCCATTGTGACAATAGGCATGAGGAGAAATGCAAGCATGATAAGTTTGATGCCTTATGGATGGGCCCTTATTCCATTAAACTCAAGATTGGGTAACATAATTTTTTCTTGAGAGACTTCAATGGTGAAATATTGGATCTTATAGTTAATAATAAACATCTAAAACATTTCCTAGACTAAGCTCATAATTGTGTAAAGTATTATATAGTGTATAGTTTTGTTGCTTTGTTTTTCTATTTCTCCACTACTTTAGGATTTGTTTGTATAGTTCCTTCCATAATTTTTTGTCTTGTGTTCATTTTTAAATCCTCCTAATCTATTTTTTGGATTTTAACCTTATTTAGTTGAGCTTCCATGGGTGTTTGTTATGAAATTGTCAAGTGTTGACTATGTGGACCAATGGATTAGCACCTGCTCTTATTTTCTAGTGTTCTTTTCACACTCATAAGGGGTGTACATCCCTAATGAGAGCCTGTGTTAGTTCCAAAATTTTCACTAATCATTTCTACCTTATTTTTGAGATATTATTGTTTGTACATATAATTTTTACTCCTATATGCAAATGACCATCTCAGTTATCCAAAACTCCACATCTATATCAAGTCATAAAATCATTTTTCCATTCTTTCATCTACCTTGTGGAAACCCTATGCAATTCTAGTTCCAGATTACATCTAGATTTTTCATGTTTTATAATAAGTTTGGTTGTAGGGTCAATGTAGATCCAAAGTCTATGGTAGATTTAAGTATAAAATCAAATTGTAAATTACACTTCCTTAAAATGCAAGATGTAAATGCAATGTCAAATTCCTCAAAGGTATGAAAAAATTGCAATATGAAAATTAAATACGTAACTCCCATGCCCACACAATAAATTCAATGAGAAAATTTATAAAGTGCATTCCATGATGGAATAAGAATTTCAAAATTTAATTCCATGCCATGGAGGGAGAGACCACATGGAAAGTCAAGAAATAAAAAATCAAAGTTTTCAATCAATATCATGTTGGCCATGTGATCAAAGGGTCAACATTGGAAATAGAGGTTTGAAAATATTAAAACCCACACCCTTAGTGAGCACTACTTGAAAAGGTCAAAGAAAATAAAACAAACTTTGAAATGGAAAGGTGTTGGTCCATGTGGAGTTTGGCAGAGATATTTATGGGAGAAGCAAGTTTGACTTGTAACTTGTAATATGTCATTCAAGTTCCTAGCTCTGGTAGACTTTCTAGTCAGGGACGTAATATGAAAAATGCAAATACTAAAAATTAAAATTATACAGTGTTCTCCCAACTCCAAAACCTAATTTGAAGGATTGAGACTAAGTGGAAGGAAAGACAGGTATAAATATCAATGCATAATATAATTTTCAAATGTTTTGACTTGCAAAATGCATCTAGACTTCCATACCCATAACAATCAACATCAAGATCCAATTGATGAAAAACATAGTGGGGAATACTATATGATAATTACATGTCTTTAAAAAGCAAATTATAAATTGTGTTCATAAAAGTGGAACCCATAAAAAAAGGTAATAAAGGAGGATGAGGGATAAATAAAGCATTGAAACAAAAAACAAGTTTTCCAACTTGTAAAAAGTAGATAGATATTTGAATCCTATTAGAAGAGAAGATGGAAAAAAAATAAGTTATAAAGTAAGCTTTCAAATTTAAAAATTCATCAAAATTTCCCATATTTTTGGGTAGTTTACGATGGCCCTTTTAAGGGCATTGACCTAGAGAGGGTCACTTTTCAACATCCTTTTGCAGCAACAAACTCAAGAGGGAATAAAATGCCAAGTAATACTATAGCCTGTTTCCACAATATTCGTATCACTACTTTGGTTTTATTAAGAAAGAGGTCATATTTTTGAATCCACAATGGGTAGAAAGGAAAAAAATAACAATAATAGCAAACAACTACAGCAGAAGAAAAAATGGAGGTTTGTTTGGCGTGCATTGTAAATACCATGAACTAATGTCAACATTCATATGTCTTACATCCCTAGAGGATGAAGGCACTAGTGTTGATCTAGATAAATAATAGGGGTGCATTTATGAATGAATGGTATAAGACATTTATGTCTCTCATATTAGATAGTTTGTCAAAGTGTTTGGTATTTTTACACATTATTTGGATATAAAGTTAATGATGTAGGCTGGAATATACACTTATGAGATATGATGGATATGTTGGCATTAATACATGATTTGTGTATGGAGGTGTTCCATATGGTCCAAAATAATATGCATTATGGGTGTGTATGTTTTTATTTGGACATTATGTGATATCAAGGATCATTTAGATAGAGGGAGTCTAAATATGAAATCATTAAAATTTCATGTCCTTGATGAGGTTGATGAAATTTTTAACATACGATTTATGGATGTGTTGGAGTGCATTCTTGGAAAATTTAAGGATGTAAATGGTATGTATCTACAATGTAAAGGTGGAATGTTGAATTATTTGAATAAAAAGGAGTATTTATCTTTGTGTGTTGGACAAGTAAGTGGACATGACTACTCTAACATGACTGTAATAGGAGACAGTTAGTTGCATTGAAAGGCATAAAAAGAGATAGAGAAACCTATAAGTAGTATGGTGAGCCAATCCATAGCTATTACACATGTTCAAATCATGATTCAACATTTTAGAGTGATGTTTTATGTCGATTATGTGGCAATGGTGGGCATCCAACCATTAATTTCCTAATGAAAGGATCATCCCAGAGGGTCTAGAGTTTAAAATTATGGATGTCAAAGACTAGATAATGTAAATAATGGGAATAATGAAGATTTAGATGGCCCATCAAAGGTTAAGTCAACAAGAACAACTAGTTTTTAAAATGGTGGGATATCATTTATTGGAGATGTTTACAAAAGTAGGGAAATGCAATTTTTTTTGGTGAACATTTATGATTCAAATACATTATGCACAATGAAAGGTTTTTATGTTGAGGTATCAAATAGAGAAGGATTTGGATAATGGAAAAACATTTTATATTATATTTTGATAAAATAGGATGAATTTTTGACTAGGGGAAGTTCCTAAGTGGGAAAAAAACATGCAAAATACAAGTCTTCAAAATATAAGTTATAATATGTTTTCCAACTTCCTAATCCTAACAATCAATTTAGCATAATAAAATTAAACTCAAATGGATGCCTATGGGAGATTTAAAAGAGGAATGAAATTTTCCATTTTTACAAATGTGAAAATTACAAAATGCACTCAAATATCCCAAACTTACTAGTCAATGTCTGTCAAACATGAGGTCCCAGTTCAAAGTCCAACTTTCAATGCCAATTGCAATTTTCCATTTTTTTTATTTACAAACTGCATTTGAAGTTCCTAAATATACGGGGGAAATTTTGAAAATAAATACAACCCCAAAATATAAGTTCTGAAATTTCAAATTGTAAATTGTAATTAAAACTCTTAATTATGCAAAGAAACTTTTAAGGGGAACTACAACTACAAATTACAAGTTGTCAATTCTCAAGTTGTAAATGTGATGTTGAGATCTAGATTCCCACCATAAAAAGGAAGTGAAAAAATATATATGGGACCCAAATTCCCCATAAGGATAAAAATATGTGCTTAAACATAAGAAAGGTTTGGTGGAAACCTTAAAAGTCAAAGTGAAGAAATGTAATGTGTGGAAAGGCACATTAAACTCAAAGGTGAAAAAGGGTTTGCAAGGCCAATCTGGGCCATTCCAAACACATTTCTCAACTATCCATGGACCTAGAGTATTCCAATCCCATCATTTTAAGGTAAGGCTTGTTCTTCAGTATACACAATATGAATGGTAATTGTCTATAAGTTTCTAGCTATGCAAATGAATGATCAAGGAAGGTCAAGTAGTTTTATAAGAAGACAAAGAGTTTATTTGGATTTGAAGGTAATATTATCATTTGTGATTGAATGAATCTCATTTCTAGACAATAATATCAACTTTTTACTTATAATTATTTTCCTTATAAAGTCATGAATATTCTAGGTATGGCGAAGAACATATTCTAGCTAGAGCGTCTTGGCAGAACTTTGAGAGATGATCAAAAGTTTTCAATATTTAAAATTTCAAAACATATTCTCAAACCAAATGGTTGAGAAAATTGTATAAAAGGAGGTCTTTTCCTCTTCTCAAATGTTTTTTTTGGTTGTTGTTCTTTCTAGGTCTTAAGTTCTTTCAAACAATTTTAAGATCCATTGTTGTGTGTGCATTTTGTCTCTCTTGCTAAGGTGGCTGTAGTTGTACATCAATTAGTAAGATTTGAGAGAATTTTAATATGTCTCCCCTATTCAAGGAACAAACTCACCATGATTTTCCCCATGACATCATTCTAAAATAAGTACTTATGTAAGCTTTACATATATGATAATGGAAAATACATGTGATTTTCACACTTTCCTGTTAATGAAATGCAATAAAATGTTTTACATGCTTCGATAATAGGATATATAATTTAATTATTATGAATGGTTGTCATATTGGGAATAGATATAGGTTATAAATCCTTTTCTACATTGTGATTTGGAAATGTGTTGTTGATAACCTCTTAAGGGCACCCTGGTTTATGGATTTGATAGGAAAAAGTAGTTTTATCTCTAATTATAGTGTATGATTTATGGTTTCATGAAATCATTTTAACATTTGCATTTTATTGGAACTAATAAATTAAAACCAATCCCTATATTTCTTGTAGCTTTTATCTTAGTATTTTACACCCTTGCAAATGAATGATATCATGTATGTTTAAATAACTCTTATTTACTAAAAAACCACTACACCACACCACTCTTTTATAACTAATCTAAGTCATCCCACCCTATTATACCCTACAAATAATACATCTATTTCATATTATAAGTGTTATTCTCTTATAGATGCATAGATATTGCATACTTAACATGTATCTATATTTTGTGCTTTGATGTTTGACACTGCAATCTTCCATTTAACCCCCTATTATTGAAAATTTATTTTTAAATGAAGGTTGGAATCATATCCTCATCTATCTTTAGTATCTTTTTTCTGCCCTAGTTCATTTGTTCATTCCATGTGAAAACACTTCCTGGGTGGAGTGAATAAGCCTGGTTATACGCTAGTCATATTTGTGTTTGTTGTGTGCCAAAAATACCCATGAAAATTGAATTTCACTATCCCTCTATGTCATTAACCTACCCTTAATGTCCTCTCACCTTGGCTCAAGTAGAGATAGAATTATCAAGGAGATAACCATACCCTTTATTGGTGTCTTCCAATCATTGTATGTGTTCAATATATTATGATGCTAAAACTTTCCCAAACTATAATGACATACTTTTGGGTTTTTCATCTTCATTTTCCATTTTCTCAAAGTGTTCAAGGCTATGTGCATGAGGTGTATAACTAGGAATCAACACATTATATATTAATAGAGTTAATATAATTAGACACATGATTATAGTTCTCGATAATATCCATGAGATAACTATGATTTGAAATGGATCACCATTTATTACTACTATATTAAATAATTTTATGTCTTACCACATCCTAATATTCAAATGGTCACATGGATTGGACACAACACATTATTCATAATGCATCCATAGGTCCTCACCTAAAACATATGGAATTGATCCCAAAGTAAACCCAAATGCATAATATAACACATTTTCATGCTTCTAAAAATATAATGGAGCTGAATATTAATTTTGTATCATGTTCAAAGTGAATGGAGTATTGGTGGACCATGCCTTCATAGAAATAAATAAAATATAAAAATAGCACATAATTTGATTCATATGTAAAATCATGGAATCCACAATAATTAATCTATATTATACTTTATAATGCATCTATGAACATGAATACTCATCATGTGTTTCATAGAAGAGAGTGGCATAACATTAAAATTAGAATGACTAGTGAGTACCTTATATTCCATGTGGTTACCAATGTTTCAAAATTTCATCACACTACTTCACATGGATGTAACTGACTTAATTAATAATGCTTTGAGACTTTATGGACTAAAAATAATTACTCATGTTTCATAGTCATAAAATTATTCTATGGAATACCTAATTAAATTTTATCAAAGACACTGTATATGCACATTACTCATGCATGCTAATTGATTATAGATATACAAGTGGCCTGGTTGGATTCCCATCACAAATTCAAAATAGGTTGAGTAGGGGTATGAAAATAAATATATTTGTGCCTCAATAAAGTCCCAATTTAGTAAAAAAAAAATTGATGTATTTTTATGAATATGGCACCAATAAGGGTGCCATGAATTCCCATCATGGGATTTATATGTACCAAAACATATATAGTGATAAGGCCATTTTATAAAATTGATTTCAATTTTTTGATGGATGTAATAATTATAGTTTATAGTTATTATGACCTCAATAAAATAAAAAATAGGTTAATTTACCCTATAAAAATAAATGTATTTTTACCTCAATGAATTCCCAATCTACTAAAAACAATCAAGGTAATTCAACAAGAGTGGTAACAAGATGAATTCCATACAATCCTATCATGAAATTTCTATGTCCCAAAACATATAAAGTACTAATTCCACAATGTAAAAGTGATTTCACCTTTTTCATGTCACCCACAACTATAGTTTATATTGATTGTGACCTTAATAAAATAAAAAACTACAGGGATACTTTGTTTTAAATCAAGAGGGATTATTATGTATTTTACAATATTTAATTAAATTCATACATCACTACATAATGATAAAAAAATATCTCACCATAGATGCATATAAATGGTGATAAATAGTGTAAGCCATTGGGATGGTGATGGTTACCATGATCAGTGACTTATGTAGAAAAATAATCCACATAGTCACAAGACTAAATGATTAAAAGGGTTGATCACTAGGTTACTCATCAATGACATAACTGATCGAAGTGTCACAATCCTAGTCTTTCATTTAACTAAGATAAAATATTAAACATGTGAGTTAAATCACCATAATGAACTTATATATATGAGAAAATATCAAAAGGACATTAAATCAAAATGATTTAACCTATTCTCCTTATGACCACTATAAAAGGATATAGTACACATCAATCAGTGTAGTATTTAGTCAATTCTTGAGATCTAACATTGATGATATAAGCATATATTTTTAATAGTCTATAATATTTTTATAACATAATAAAGTTATGGTCATTGTATATATCATCAACCACACCTAGAATTTTAATAGAATCTAATGTAGACATATATTTTGTTTCGTTCATATGTCTTCCTAGTTACTACTTTGGTGATCTAACTTAAGTTCGTAGCAATGTCTATTTTTAATCCCTGCCAAAGTAGGGTACTATAGATTTCATTGAAAGCTATTAATTTTTTGGTAGTACCCAATGAAAATTATTTATTTAGATATTAGTTTAATTATATTAAATGTTGACATGTAAATTACATGGAATAGTCATTAGAAATGTTATTATAACATACTCCAAATACTTACTCTTGATTGAATCAAATTTTAATTACTTATACATAATATCATTCTCATAACTCACTTTCCATACACACATATATACCATATAATTTATTTATATTAATTTAAGTCATGATTATAGAGTTATATAAGCCATAATTAGTTGGCTAATACATATACTAAGCTAGGTAATTACATGAACACTAGATGAAAAAGATTTTTAGATCTTGAGAGTGCTTATGTGATCTCAAGAGATCGTACAATATTTTTTCACTATCTAATGGTGCCATTAAATGATTCATCATAATTATTTTATAAAAAATTGGAGAGATAAAACCGAAGACCTAAGTGTAAAACCAATAACTAGTGTAACCAATAAAAGATAAAAGGTACCTTCACTACCATAGTGTAAAAGTCCATGTCTAATAACAATCCTCCTAGATAGATAAAAGAAGATTCTCTTGGTCATGTACACATGAAAAGTGACTACCCAGAGGAGAATATTTATAAAATAGTGATCATTTTACAAAGAAAGAAGCAATACATATAATTTTTGTAGATATCCACATCATAATACAAATCATTGTGACAATTGCATGAATCCTTGTAGGTACATTTATAAAAATAGTGATAAATGTTGGTTGTTAATTCATGGTAAATACATACCAACTTGTTATCATAGTGACACTATGTCTCTACCTATTATAACATTATTGGCATGAATTTTTTTATGAGGCCATATTGATGAATTCACATCAACAACATGGGAAACAAAGTCCCTCTCTTATTAGTAGGTAAAGCTACCCTTATTCAAAGCCAAAATAGGAAAGTAAAAAATATTTAAAAACAAAGGAATGTAAATCATGGGGTGGTAATTTTTACGTGAAATTAAGAAAAGGAGTTTTTAGAAAGGAATAAGTAGAGAAGGAGAGAGATATAAGGGAACTGTTTTAGGCAAGAAATTCAACAAGTTAGAAACTAAGACTAGATGAAAGTGTTGAGAAAAGATTTTACTTTCAGAAGAGAAAAATATCTCTTGTTCAATGGATCAAAAGTACATAATCATATCATTAGGGATATGAAAAATAATATTTGAGAATATTTAACTTTTATAACACAATCTAATAACCTTCTATATTTTTGAATAGAAATAACTAAGAAAAAGTTTCTATTCCCACTGAGATTTTCACATGCATTGGAAATGTAAATTACAACTCAAGATAGAAACTTTGTAATCTAATTTATTATTGTAAAAAATTTGAAATTTATAACAATGGAAATAAAAATTAGATATGTTGAATTAGGAAAAATTATAATTCAAAATATATTACTAACACAAAGTTTAGGGACACCTCTTTATATTTGTTCTGGAGAGTAAAATGACTAATCTCCATTTACAATGCTTTGCCAAAATTCTATCTTTCTAAAACCATTTTTATGTATATAAAAATTGTATGTATAGGATAAAATGGGTGGTTATAGTGAAAAATCACCTATTTTTCATTTTTTATAGAATTGAAAAAACACCAACTAGCAATTACAACTTGAATTGGTGAAAAAAATTTAGAATTTGGTAGCACTTGAAAACATAATTAGTGTTTTTTAACTAACTGAGAAAGCAAATTATCAATTTATATAAATTGAGAAATAAATTAGGAAAAAATATTAAATAAAATCTTTAATATTACAATGCACATAAATATAAGGGGAAAAAGAGTGCCACAACACATGTTAGGCACAAAGAAACAAGAGAAGAGAATGCACAAAGATTGAATGTAATTCATCATTATTTTTATTATTATATTCATAATTCTACCCCTTTCAAGAATTCATAAAATCTCTATATATATCACTTATTTAAGTCTTCATCTGGTACATCTATATAATTTAAGGTAATGTTTGTTTTGTATTCTAACACTTTCATTCCTTGAAGCTTGCCTTGGAGAATATTTATTTTCATATTCAAATTATCCAAATTCAAATGGCTTTTGGATAGCTAGTGAAGTTCTTCATGATCAAATGAATATGTAGGATTGAAAATGTCCTTAATTTTCTCTTTGAATTCTCCAATTATTATCTCAATTGAAATTATATTCCCCTCTTGATCTTTGTCATTAGAAAAATGATAATTTAACTTCTTGACCTTAGTGTCGATTTCCATCATCGTATCTCTTCCAAGCAAGCTTGAACTATTTAATTTTAGAAAAAACTTTTGTAGAGACCAGATTCAAAATTTAAAGGTCCAAATAAACTGAATCTGTTAGACAATTTCATCCTTATTGATCATTTCATTTTCAACAAGATCAATAGAAGGAAATTTTAATAATTCAACCAACCAAGGAATGAGTTCATCCCAATTTTATTTCTTTTGAGCATATCCTTTTTCCTTTTTCACTAGTTATTCATAGTTTCATTGAATTTTAGTGAAAATCAGCACTGTAGTAATAATTGTTGATGCCCCTTCATTGATAACTTTTTTATTCCAATCTTTCACTGCATTAACTATTTTTCCTACTTATCTTAACTTTTCCAATTTTTGATTATGAAGACTTGATGAAGTGATATCTAGTTGAACTAACCCAATTAATCTTCATATTATTGAGTTAAATTATTCCACATTCTCATTTAGTTCGTATTTCATCACCATTTATTTATTCATTTTTTCAATGATGGTACCAATATCCAATTGTACTTCTCCTGTCATCCCTTCTTTGGTTGATTTACCCAAATAGACCTTGGATACCTAGTAGTATTGAATCCTAATTTATGACTTATCCATTTCAACTATAAGAATGCCCACTTATGCATATTTTCTCCATTTTTATTTTTCACCATTCATGAAACTATTCTCACTTTCTTTGGCCTCTTTGAAAAAGGAACTATCAAGGTTTCTATATCTAACTATTCATTTTTAACAATTTTTCCTGTTTTGTTTCTCTATTGTAGATAACCAATCTAAAGTTTTTGTTCTTCAAGAAGGCAATAGGATATAATTTGAGATAGGTTGAATAAGCCTAGCTAAATTTGAATAAGGTTTTCTCTAAAATAGGGTACTTAAAAATATATTTCAATTTGTTATTTTATATTGATTGTATCAAACGGAATTCATAGAGAAGGGGAAAGAGGAAACTAAGGATTTGAGGGAGAAGATGAAGAGATATGAGTAACATCTTTTAATGGGAAATTAGGTGACATAGCGAACATTATATCATCTGAAGAAAAGAATTTATAAGCTATATTCTCTACAAATTTTTGAGAAAATGAAAAACTATCAACTTAAACCTTTAGAGGAATTAAAATTTTAGGAGAAGAAGAGACATTTTCACCTAAGATTTTTATTTTAATCTTGATAGTATTATGTGGTTGAACTTATTGTTTAGTAGATTCAAGTTTATGTGCCTCTTCTATCATTGGGGATTATCCACTAGGTCCTGCTTCATCTAATTTTTTTTTGTCATCATGTTGCTTGTAGAAGCTACCTAGTATAAATTGACAAAATAGATACTTGGAATACCATAGAGATAATTGAGGAGAACCATTTCAATGCATATGACCATTCTAAATTTGTCAATAAGAACTACTCCCTTCATTTCTTTCCCCTTTCATGAAATGGTTTGGTCTGGGAGAAACCATGAAGAGAGTGCCATCTTGATTTAGATTTATACACTAAATTGTACTTGTGTATGTTTATTGAAATAAGCGTTAGGTATGTAAAAAGATAAATACCTTTGAAGTTTAAGTCTCAAGATGCAGATAACTATGTTATCTCCGAAGTGATGAAGGAAACCATCATGTGATATCCTTCCTAATAAAAACAAATCCCATAGAATTTCAATGGATGACATCACCTCTACATTAATGAACATAAATATAACCTTTGAAATTTGAAATTTAATATTTTCTTGATGAATTGTTTATATATGAGTGTAATATCATCTCCTAATGATAAAACATCCACCGAATCAATGACATCCCATAATTCTGAATAGTTCTTGTACATGTCATTAAATATGGTGAAATCAAACATTATGTCTGTGAACTCTATAAAATATTTAATTGAATAAGGGGATGGTGTATTTTACCCTATAAATGTACTAGATGAATATTCCATTATAATGTATATGCCTTGTGCTACTTGTAGTCTTCTTCTATGTACTATGTATGTTGTGCAATCAATTTGACTCCAGCTTGGTTGATGTTTTACTCTCAATTCTCTTTATAGCTGGTAGTTAGGGATATTTGATACAAAATATGGTAAGAGACATAAAATTCATGTTTTTTTGAAATAAATAACAATTTTATAAAAATAATAGTATAAAAATAAAATTCCTAAAGATAAAAACAAATTTCTTTTCAAGAAAGTGGTCAAAACAAAAATCCCAATGAAATAGTTTCTGAGATAAATGCTTGATAAATGTGATCATCATGACATTTTTTTTTTTTTTTTTGAAATTGGGTGCCCATAAGTTGTAAAGGTGACACACATGCTTGAGGAGTGTCTCATAATATATTTTTAGTGATCTTTGTGGGGGATTTTGTAATATGGAACACCTATAAATTAATTGCAAAAGGAGTGGGGTAGATAACTGTCTACCAATAGATAGTTTAAAGTTAAGAAGAGACAAGGTGTAGACACCTAGAATGTAAAGACAATAATGTGTGCCAGTATTAATTCTTTTTGGAAAAAAATAATTAAATGGGAAATAAAAATTAATGAATGGGAAACATGCAAACAAAATGGAAAATAACTAACCATATATCCTCAACAATATACATTGATTCGCATTTATAGTACCTTCATGGCTACCTTAAAGGTTTCTCCTAAGAGATACCTTTATGCATATAGGAAACCATTGAATGTATTACAAGTACCTCCAAAGTATCTCATATGAAATATCTTGAAAGACAAATCCAATCATGAACATTTTCAAGGTATCTACTAGGATACCCATTGAAAGTACTACAAAATCATGTTTGAAAGTCTCTCTTATGAAATACCTTATACCTTAGAAAATACATTAGGGTACACTCAAAGGTAATAAAAATACTTTAAAGGTATATCCTCAAAGATACCTTGAAATAAAATTGTAATCATGTGCATTTTGAAGTAATGTTAGTAGATTTTCCAAGAAATTCTCCAGAACATGTAAATTAAATGTATAGCTTACGCAACAAGAAGCTAAAAAGAATCATAGTAGCATGAGTGAAATTACACAATCTTCAATTTTATACATAAAAATAAATATAAAGATAAACTAACATGGTTTTAATAATTTTAGATCATAAATAACATAATATAAGATAGAACAAACTCAAACAAAACAAAGTAAAAGAATCTTAGGAAAATGATAATAGAGCTAGTCTATTAATCTCTATCACACATCAAAATAATATTACATTATATTACATTAGACAATTATATATATCTTTTTACATGGTTATGTGTCTTCACATTACAACTTCTTGGCATACAAAAAGAAGAGACATGGAATTCTTATATCTATCTCTTGGCTAACAACGCTGAAGACATCTAAAATATCATATAGATGAGAAAATTATACCTTGCACACATATGTCCATAAGTTATACACTTTTAATTATACAAGGACCTAATCCATATCCAACACTTTTTTGGATTTAAACTATTGTTTTGTCCCAAGATAAAATATGAGGCCCTACTCTACATCCGACACTTTCTTGGCTAACTAGGTTGTGGCTGCCCCGACTTTGCTTTTATATCCATCTTTTTCTTCTATAAAATTTCTTGGAACTCCTATGATGGAATGAACTTAGGTTCATCTATGATATAAATAATAATTGGTTCAACCTAAGAAAGTTCATTCTTGAACATTTTCTAATTATCATGTACTCCCCATACCATTATAAGCAAAATTCATAGTAGAATATAAATGACCATCAAATAGTGCACATCTACTTATTCTACGATGATAAGGAAGTCTCAAGCATTTCGTAGCTTAAGCTATATATCTAACATAATACCATCCAACCTATCTACAGTCATTTTGGTTTGAATTATCATAAACGTTTTTCACATTATCTTATTCTACTAGACCTATTGATTCTTCATCATGGTATCCTTAGATTCTAAAAACTATTGAAATGTGTTGCTTAGTAATCCCTCAATATCCATTAGATCATTCAATAAAAATTTAACTTTATCCACTATTATGAGCTCTGGTTTATCAATATCTATGGATTTGTCAAGGTACTACCTCCAATCAAGTATTATTTACATAATATACTTATCTTGATGCACAATAGTATCCAGTACCTATACATATTCCTCTATAAGTTCACAAATGCCTTACATCTTAGTGTAGATAGCTTGCTCTTGGGTGCACAATTTATGTGTGCTCATCCAATCCTTTGTTAGTCAATTCAGCAACAAAATGAGTTGATTGTCCTCAGACATTACTTGATCAAAAAGGACTTGTGAAACTATAGTAGGACAAGAGTCATTGATGAGTTGCCTAGCCTCAAAAATTTGATTTTATGCTTCCACTTTCTATTCATATAGATAAAAAAGCATATGTTCCAAGTCTAAAGCCTTTTGTGTAATGGATTTTACCGAAACATCTACTCCTTCAATTTCCTTAGACAATGGTAGTTGTGAAACATCCAAAGATGTATCCATGGAAGTGGAAGAAAGCACGGTGAATATAATTTGAATAGTGGTATTTGATGCAGGAGCATCTACAATAGCTTCATAGAGGACTAGCTGAGGTCATCAAACATGCAAATTCAAATGATGTTCTAGCATGAAGTTGAATTTAGATTCAAATTCTTGTTTTCCCTCCAAATTGTGTTAGATTTCAAAATTTTACCTTGAGAGTAAATGTAATTGTCAAAAGTGAAAAGTGAAAAAGTAATAAGTGATTGTTTGGGCTGTTGAGGAAATTAGGGAGAAATGGTTGAAAATATTTTCAACCTTAGTATATTATTAAAGATTAAAAATTGTATTTTGTTTTGCCTTAAGCCAAGTTTGGCGTAGAGGTTTGGAGGAGGTTTTTAAAAACAAAAGAGAAAAAAAGAAAATTTATTGGAAAAGAAGGTAGAGAAGAGGAAAAGAAGGAGGATGAGAGGGACATAGAAGAGAAGGACAGAAGGCATTCCTTCGTGACCCATGCATATACAGAAGGCAGAGAGTGAAAGTCAAAATGAAAATGTTATGAACAAGAGAGAAAAAGAATGAGGACCTCCTTTAGAGGAAGGATTCAAGAAGGCCACGAGGCTTGTAATTGTAAACCAAATTCTGAAATGCAAACTTGGTATTCGTGACGCTGTGCATCAGCTTGATCTGCTAGGATCAGAAGCATGTATTGTTGATGTTGTTGTTGATCCAGAAGGACGTGTATTTCATGAACATATCAAGATCGAGTTTTAGTAATTCTAAAACACCTAACCTCATAGAAGGTACTGTGGTTCATTGACTAAGTTTTCCTTCTTTAATATCAGTGCAAAGATCTTGCCATATTTGTTCAAAATTCTGTATGGCATCTAGAATACTGTATGAAAATGTTGACGACACATATTGTACCTCATTTTAATATATCAACCTACATAAGAGATGGTAATAGAGGGACTATCCAGAATCATATCCAAATACAACTTCTTCTGGACTGCATGCAGAGATGTGGCTTCTCTTCTCAGCCATCTTATAATCTGCACCATGGAAAACATTTGAAGTTGCAGTCTAGGATATCAAGCCCCACTTTTGTTTGCTTTTCTTTGCTGCCATAGAAAAATTCAAGGGCTCTTCTGCCAGGCCTAATTGGAAACAACCGAGCTCTATATGACCCTAAAATGCCAAAGATTTGCACTATTGATTCCAAAAATTTCATCATTGAAAGGAACAAATTTTTACCTTCCGTTTGCAGTCATAGAGCTTAAGGACAAGAGTGTGATGGGCTGAGTGGTGAGAATGGGTGACCAGTCTTCCTCTACAATTCTATGAATACAAGGCTCAAAGTCTGCATGTGTAGCCTCTGTATTTAGTCTTCATTTAGTGAAATTCAACTGCACCTACCTTATCAGGACTCTGTACTTTCAATTTCTCAGCAGCAAAACATGTAATAAGTCAAACAACAACTGACTACCAGAGTTCATTTGCACCATATTTGGGAAATGTCATTTGATGTCCTTAGCTTGAGACAATGCTTGACATCCTTGTTGGGGAATATATCAAATCTAATGGCCTGCTAAGGAGGAGGATGGTAGTTTTGGCCATTCATGTGACCATCAAGCATGTGAAGAAAATGTTGTCAAAATTGATAAGTCAAATCTCTTTCTTTCTTATCAACAGCTAAACATATATCTCAGTTTAATGAAGAGGCACATTCTCCTTGTGTAAAGAAATTCAAGACCATTATACATCCTGGTGAGGTGAATAGAATCAGAGAATTAATATAGAATAGCAAAAGTGTCACTACACATACAGACAATCCAGATGTGTTTATCTAGGATGTAAATTTGATAAATGTGTTTTGCTATGGAGTATACAAGACCACATCTCTTCTATAACTAAACCCTCATCTGCCAAGCACACCATTTTGGTATCAGAGCAATATAAGGATAGTTTCATCATTTTGTTATCAAAGCTTGAAACTCTTGGGATTAAGCACTAGAAGATCCTACTGAAGAAAAGGTATGAGTAACTTTGATATTTGATTTGAGTTTATTGTGTTGATTTATGATTTGTGTTTGTTGAAGTGTTGTATAAAGACTTGCTACATGCCATTGACTCAGTGTGAGGCTAATTAAATCCATTAAAGGGGATCAAAAGACTAGGATGCAAAAGGCCTAGGTAAGATCAAGGAGATTGTCAAAAGACCAGTCAAGGAGAAAAGGCTTGGGTGAGACAAAGAGATCAAAAGACCAAGGTGGAAAAGACTTGAGTGAAGATATCATAAATGGAAGTATTGTTGAAGGCACTACAGAGTAGCAAGGTACATGACAGTAACAAGAAGAAATCAAGCATCCAAAAGAAGAAAGGTATGGACAATATTGCAATTGATAAAGAGATTGATAGTTTGAAAAGAGATTTAGCTAATTTTGTAGATATATATGAGTCTTGGATGCAATTCAATAGGCAAGCATGGGTATGGCCAATGAGGAAGAGGTTGAAGTGGCCAATTGATCTTCTAGTGAAGAGGAGAAGAAGGCAAAAGAATATTTCCATGAAGATAGAAGCCCATAGAGGCTTGAAGAGGATGAATAGGTTGCCAAGGGAGCAACAAGAGGAAGAGATTGTGAAGAAGGTTCTCATTGTAGAGAACAAGAGAAGAGAAGAAAGAAAAGATGAAGTGCTAGGAAGAGCACTTGGAAAGATGAGAATGTCCATTAAGAGGACACTCATGGAGACATTATGGTCTCTTATTTTTATATCTAATGTTCTCTTTGAATGGGTAATTGCAGGTATGAGTAGCCTTGTGAAGGTCAAAAGAAGGGCCTTGAAGAATGAAGAGATTGGTGCAAGAGAAGACACCAAGTACACAAGTGAATGTGTAGGAGAAAAGAAAAAGTTTGTTGTTGTTGATAAGGAAGAAGAGATGCATTGGTTAATGCATAAGGGAGGTGTTGAGGAACCCGTAAAAGCAAGAGAAAACATGGAAGATGAGGATGACTTCCATGATGCTATTTAATGCCAAGAGGAGGCAGGAGAACAACCAAGCACAAAGTGAGAAAAAAATTACTCCATGGATCAAGCTATCAAAGAGGTAAATGAAGTGTTAAGACCTGATTTTGATTTTTATTGTACGCATGAAGATCTTAATACACAAGTTAGAAGAGGCAAGAGGAAGATGAATTCCTCACACAAAGCAATCAATCATGGATACATAATGCCTAAATGGATGGTGAAGCACACAAGCAAGCAACAAGTACACAAGCAGGCAACTTTACCTTATAAGATTGATTTTTCTCATATTCCTAATATGAATGTAGATGTGAAAGAAAATAAAAGGACAAAAAAAGTTGGTTTTTTAGTAGTGTCACAAGAGCATGGTTATAGGATGCCTAAATGGCTTATGAAGTCAATTGATAAGAGAAAGAAACAAGTATGGGTGCCTAAGAAGGCAAAAAGTGAAGAAGATGTGAGTGTTGAGGCAACAACACCAAGAAGTCAATGGAAGAGGATTGAAGGTGAGATGGTGAGTATGGAAGAGGCATTCCATGAAGACAAGACGCTTGAGAGGTATACCAAAGAGGTAAAAGGTAAAAAAATTGTTTATGATGAATTTTTTGAATCATTTAATGATCTTTTGATGGAAATGGGGAATGTAAAATGTCTATGAAAACTAATATTCATCAAGGAGAAAGTTTCAAATGGATGAATGATAAGGAAAGGGGAGAGTATGCAGCAAAATAATGCCTCATTGAAAACAAAGAACAAACAAGATGGCTTCAAGCAGAGATTGAAGAGAACAAGGAGACGCAAGGTAAGGGTGCTTCAATTGTATTTGATGAGTATATTGAAGAAGTTGGTTTTCATGAAGACAGTTCAAGAAAGGATGAGATGAAGAGTAAGGCTAGTGAAGGACAAGTAATCCTTGTGAGTGATCAGCCCAAGTTTTATGAAGATGGTGAGATAGATGAGATCTCACTAAAGGAAGAGTTGAAGATGTTGGAGGAGCTGTTTGGTCATTCAAGAGAGATGAATGAAGGTAAAATCCATGGTAAAGACACTATTGGGAAGAGTGAAACAAGACAAAGAGTCAAGGGCAATTTTGATCAAAGAGCAGAAAAGTGGAGGTAGCCAAGAGACGTTATGGTCTCAAGTTTTTACTTCTAACATTGCCTTTGATGTTTTGAATATAGGTATTAAAGTTGTAGAGATGAATGAATTCCATTCTCCAATGGACAAAATTTTGAATCAAGAAGATCAACAAGATCTAGATGACATGTATGAAGATGAAGAAGCATGGATATGGGAGATGGCAGCTGAAAAGAAGATGGGGAGAAGAACATACCAGAAAAGGAAGAAAAGCAAGAACATGAAGGACAAAGATTATCAAAGACAAACAAGAACATTGATATTCACAACAAGACCTTGGGATCCAGGCATAGAGTGAAGACTAAAACATTGAGGAGACATCTCATTTGAACTAAGGTTCAAATCTTTTCTACAGGGAGAGTATGATGTAGGAGCATCTACAATAGCTTCATGGAGGACTAGTTGAGGTCTTCAAACATGCAAATTCAAATGATGTTCTAACATGAAGTTGAATTTAGATTTAAATTCTTGTTTTCCCTCCAAATTGTGTTAGATTTCAAAATTTTACCTTGAGAGTAAATGTAATTATCAAAAGTGAAAAGTGAAAAGGTAAAAAGTGATTGTTTGGGCTGTTGAGGAAATCAGGGAGAAATGGTTGAAAATATTTTCAACCTTAGTATATTATTAAAGATTAAAAACTATATTTTGTTTTGCCTTAAGCCAAGTTTGGCATAGAGGTTTGGAGGAGGTTTTTAAAAACAAAAGAGAAAAAAATAAAATCTATGTGAAAGGAAGGTAGAGAAGAGGAAAAGAAGGAGGATGAGAGGGATGTAAAACAGAAGGACAGAAGGTGTTCCTTTGTGACCCATGCATCTACAGAAGGTAGAGAGTGAAAATCAAAATGAAAATGTTATGAACAAGAGAGAAAAAGAAGGAGGATCTCCTTTAGAGGAAGGAGTGAAGAAAGTTGTGAGGCTTGTAATTGTAAACCAAATTCTGAAATGCAAACTTGGTATTCGTGAAGCTGTGCATCAGCTCGATCTGCTAGTATCAAAAGCATGAATTGCTGATGTTGTTGTTGATCCAAAAGGACGTGTATTTCATGAACATATCAGGATCAAGTTTGAGTAATTATAAACACGTAACCTCATAGAGGGTACTATGATTCATTCATCAAGTTTTCCTTCTTTAATATCAGTGCAAAGCTCTTACCATATTTGTTTAAAATTCTATATGGCATCTAGAATACTATATGAAAATGTTGATGACACATACTGTACCTCATTTGAATATATCAGCTGGCATAAGAGATGGTAATAGAGGGACTATCTAGAATCATATCCAAATACAACTTCCTCAAGACTGCATGTAGAGATGTGGCTTCTCTTCTTGGCCATCTTATAATCTGCACCACGGAATACATTTGAAGTTGTAGTGCAGGCTATCAAGCCCCGTTGTTGTTTACATTTCTTTGCTGCCGTAGACAAATTCAAGGGCTCTTCCGCCAGGCCTAATTGGAAACAACTAAGCTCTGTAAAACCCTGAAATGCCAAAGATTTTCACTATTGATGCCAACAATTTCATCATTGAAAGGAATGAATTTCTGCCTTCCGTTTGCAGTCACAGAGCTTAAGGACAAGAGTGTAATGGACTGAGTGGTGAGAATGGGTGACCGGTCTTTCTCTACAATTCTATGAATGTAAGGCTCCAAGTCTACATGTGTAGCCTCTGTATTGATAGTCTCCATTTAGTGAAATTGAACTTTGCCTACTTTATCAGGACTTTGTACTTTCAATTTCTCAGTAGCAGAACATGTAATAAGTCAAACAACAACTGACTACCAGAGTTCATTTGCACCATATTTGGGAAATGTCATTAGCTATCCTCAGCTTGATATAATACTTCACATTCTTGTTGGGGAATCTATCAAATCCAATGGCCTGCTAAGGAGGAGGATTGTAGTTTTGGTCGTTCGTGTGACCATCGGCCATGTGAAGAAAATGTTGTCAAAATTGGTAAGTCAAATCTCTTTCTTTCTTATGAGTAGCTAAACATATATCTCAATTTAATGAAGAGGCACATTATCCATTTGTAAAGAAATTCAAGACCATTATACATCCTGGTGAGGTGAATAGAATCAGAGAATTACTACAGAATAGCAAAAGTGTCGCTACACATACAAATAGTCTAGATGTGTTTATCTGGGATGTAAATTTGATAAATGTGTTTTTCTATGGAGTATACAAGACCACATCTCTTCTATAACTCCACCCTCATCTCCCAAGCACACCATTTTGGTATCAGAGTAGTCTAAGGATAGTTTCATCATTTTGTTATCAGAACTTGAAGCTCTTGGGATTAAGCACTAGAAGATCCTACTGAAGAAAAGGTATGAGTAACTTTGATATTTGATTTGAGTTTATTGTGTTGAGAAGTAAATAGGTGAGGGGGAAGGCAGTTAAGCCATTGCGGCTTAAGAAGAGAAGAAGCCAAGGAAGGCTTAGTTAAGGGCCAAGAGAAGCTCTAGAAGAAGAGTAGGTGAATGCTCAAGAGGAAGATCCAAAGCAAGGTAAGCTTGGATTTATGATTTGTGTTTGTTGAAGTGTTGTATAAAAACTTGCTACAAGCCATTGACTCAGTGTGAGGCTAAGTAAATCCATTAAAGGGGATCAAAAGACTAGGATGCAAAAGGCCTAGGTAAGATCAAGGAGATTGTCAAAAGACCAGTCAAGGAGAAAAGGCTTGGGTGAGACAAAGGGATCAAAAGACCAAGGTGGAAAAGACTTGGGTGAAGATCTCAGAAATAGAAGTATTGTTGAAGGCACTACAAAGCAACAAGGTACATGAGAGTAACAAGAAAAAAGCAAGCATCCAAAAGAAGAAAGCTATGGACAATATTGCAATTGATAAAGAGATTGATAGTTTGAAAAGAGATTTAGCTAATTTTGCAAATAGATATGAGTCTTGGATGCAGTTGAATAGGTAAGCATTTGTATGGCCAATGAAGAAGAGGTTGAAGTGGCCAATTAATTTCCTAATGAAGAGGAGAAGAAGGCAAAAGAAGATTGCCATGAAGAGAGAATCCCATAGAGGCTTGAAGAGGATGAATACGTTGCCAAGTGAGCAACAAGTGGAAGAGATTGTGAAGAAGGTTCTCATTGTAGAGAACAAGAGAAGAGAAGAAAGAAAAGATGAAGTGCCAGGAACAGCACTTGGAAAGATGAGAATGTCCATTAAGAGGACACTCATGGAGACATTATGGTGTCTTGTTTTTATATCTAATTTTGTCTTTGAATGGGTAATTGCAGGTATGAGAAGAATTATGAAGGTCAAGAGAAGGGTCTTGAAGAATGAAGATATTGGTGCAAGAGAAGACACCAAGGACACAAGTGAATGTGTAGGAGAAAAGAAAAAGTTTTTTGTTATTGATAAGGAAGAAGAGATGCATTGGTTAATGCATAAGTGAGGTGTTGAGGAACCCCTAAAAGCAAGAGAAAACATGGAAGATGAGGTTGACTTCCATGATGCTATTGAATGCCAAGAAGAGCCAGGAGAATAGCCAAGCACAAAGGGAGAAAGATTACTCCATGGATCAAGCTATCAAAGAGGTAAATGAAGTGTTAAGACCTGATTTTGATTGTTATTATACACATGAAGATGTTAATACACAAGTTAGAAGAGGCAAGAGGAAGATGTAGTCCTCACACAAAGCAGTCAATCATGGATATATAATGCCTAAATGGGTGGTGAAGCATACAAACAAGCAACAAGTATGCAAGCAGGCAAGTTTACCTTATAGGATTGTTTTTTCTCATATTCCTAATATGAATGTAGATGTGCAAGAAAATAAAAGGACAAAAAAAGTTGGTTTTTCAGTAGTGTCACAAGAGCATGCTTATAGGATGCCTAAATGGCTTGTGAAGTCAATTGATAAGAGAAAGAAACAAGTATGGGTGCCTAAGAAGGGAAAAAGTGAAGAAGATGTGAGTGTTGAGGCAACAACACCAAGAAGTCAATGGAAGAGGATTGAAGGTGAGATGGTGAATATGGAAGAGGCATTCCATTAAAATAGGACGCTTGAGAGGTATACCAAAGAGGTAAAAGGTAAACAAATTGCTTATGATCAAGTTTTTGAATCATTTAATGATATTTTGATGCAAAATGAGGAATGTAAAATGTCTATAAAAACTAATATTCAGCAAGGAGAAAGTTTCAAATGGATGAATGATAAGGAAAGGGGAGAGTATGTAGCAAAACAATGCCTCATTGAAAACAAAGAACAAAGAAGATGGCTTTAAGCAGAGATTGAAGAGAACAAGGAGATGCAAGGTAAGGGTGCTTCAATTGTATTTGATGAGTATATTGAAGAAGTTGGTTTGCATGAAGATAATTCAGGAAAGGATGAGATGAAGAGTAAGGCTAGTGAAGGACAAGTAATCCTTGTGAGTGATCAGCCCAAGTTTTATGAAGATGGTGAGATAGATGAGATCTCACTAAAGGAAGAGTTGAAGATGTTGGAGGAGCTGTTTGGTCATTCAAGAGAGATGAATGAAGGTATATGCCATGGTAAAGACACTATTGGGAAGAGTGAAATAAGACAAGAGCAAATCAAAGAGGCAAGGGCAGTTTTTATCAAAGAGCAGAAAAGTGGAGGCAACCAAGAGACTTTATGGTCTCAAGTTTTTACTTCTAACATTGCTTTTGATGTTTTGAATGCAGGTATTAAAGTTGTAGAGATGAATGAAGTCCATAGTCCAATGGACAAAATTTTGAATCAAGAAGATCAACAAGATCTAGAAGACATGTATGAAGATGAAGAAGCATGGAAGTGGGAGATGGCAGCTGAAAAGAATATGAGGAGAAGAACATACCAAAAAAGGAAGAAAACCAAGAAGTTGAAGCACAAAGATTATCAAAAACAAACAACAACATTGGCATTCACAACAAGACCTTGTTATCTAGGCATAGAGTGAAGACTAAAACATTAAGGAGACATCTCATTTGAACTAAGGTTCAAATCTTTTCTTCAGGGAGAGTATGATGCAGGAGCATCTACAATAGCTTCATGGAGGACTAGTTGAGGTCTTCAAACATGCAAATTCAAATGATGTTCTAGCATGAAGTTGAATGCAGATTTAAATTCTTGTTTTCCCTCCAAATTGTGTTAGATTTCAAAATTTTAGCTTGAGAGTAAGTGTAATTGTCAAAAGTGAAAAGTGAAAAGGTAAAAAGTGATTGTTTGGGCTGTTGAGGAAATCAGGGAGAAATGGTTGAAAATATTTTCAACCTTAGTATATTATTAAAGATTAAAAACTATATTTTGTTTTGCCTTAAGCCAAGTTTGGCATAGAGGTTTGGAGGAAGTTTTTAAAAACAAAAGAGAAAAAAAGAAAATTTATTGGAAAGGAAGGTAGAGAAGAGGAAAAGAAGGAGGATGAGAGGGACGTAGAAGAGAAGGACAGAAGGCATTCCTTCGTGACCCATGCATCTGCAAAAGGTAGAGAGTGGAAGTCAAAATGAAAATGTTATGAACAAGAGAGAAAAAGAAGGAGGATCTCCTTTAGAGGAAGGATTCAAGAAGGTTGCGAGGCTTGTAATTGTAAACCAAATTCTGAAATGCAAACTTGGTATTCGTGAAGTTATGCATCAACTCGATCTGTTAGGATAAGAAGCACGTATTGTTGATGTTATTGTTGATCCAGTAGGACGTGTATTTCATGAACATATCAGGATCAGGTTTGAGTAATTCTAAAACACGTAACGTCATAGAGGGTACTATGATTCATTCACTGAGTTTTCCTTTTTTAATATCAGTGCAAAGCTCTTGCCTTATTTGTTCAAAATTTTGTATGGCATCTAGAATACTGTATGAAAATGTTGATGACACATACTGTACCTCATTTGAATATATCAACCTGCATAAGAGATGGTAATAGAGGGACTATCTAGAATCATATCCAAATACAACTTCCTCTAGACTGCATGCAAAGACGTGGCTTCTCTTCTCGGCCATCTTATAATCTACACCATAGAATACATTTGAAGTTGCAATGTAGGCTATCAAGCCCTGCTTTTATTTGCTTTTCTTTGCTGCCATAGACATGTTGGAATAATGCATATTTAAGCTTACCTAGGGTTAATAGGGTAAGTTATTTATTACCGAGGGTAAAATTTATTTACCTCGGTTAATTTATTTTATTGTTGAGAATTTCTCAACAATATATTTGTTCGTAGTATGAGAAAACAAATAGTTTGTTTTCTCTATTTTGTAATCATTACAAATAGTTTGTTAACATGAAACAAACTATTTGTATTATAAATAATTTGCATTATATGAGAATATACAAAGAAATTTGTGGATTATCACCTATTTTTTAGGTGTGACAAATTTATTTATTCTCTGAAATATTTACAGGTTATTTGTTGTGGGTTCTTTCTCCTGGATTGATCTTGTGGATCCTGTGTATCTCCTGCTCATTCTTTCATGGTATCAGAGCTTGGAGTTCCAGTTGAATATCCTCTTCCCTGAAATTTTTAATCTTTTAACACATTCAAAAATATTATTTTATTGATGCGTTACACATATTTTTAATTCTCTCAAATTCTAGTTGTTATTTACTAGTTTTTTTGGAAAATTATGTACTTTATGCTCATTAAATGAACGTACAGATTTAAAAAATCAGATTTTTTTTTATGATGTATAAAATCAAGTCAGTAATCCATTAAAATTTTATTTTTTTCATTTAATGCTGGACGTACAGCTCTTTCATTCAAAAACTTGTACACTGGTCCCTGTTGGCAGACTGTTGGCAGACTGCAGTACTTGTCCATTTTTCTGATGTGGCAGATCATACGGTTGAATTTTTTAAAATATGAGACCTGTTAATGAAATATGACTCTTATATCTTTCTATCCATATAAATTTTGACGAATTTGTATCAGGACGTACAACGTTTTGGAAGCCAACAACAGGATATTAAAAACTATTTTTTTGCCTGCTGTATAGCCGTATGGATTTCTCATTTTTGAATGCCTTATTCTATATAAAATCAAAATATGAGAATTTAATGTGATATAAGACTTCCAAATATTTCATTTCATGCTGAGAAGGATGGATTTGGATCAGGCCATACAGTCTTTTTTGGCAGATCCAGTGGAGCCATTCTGCATTGCTGAAAAGTGTTTTTTCCTTGGCTATTTTTCTCAAATATTTCCCTGACCACCACGCCTTGCTGGAAAAAAAGTTTATTTTTGATAAAGCCAAATATTATTCAGCTGATATCTCACATGTGTGAGTCATTTTCGGCCTTTTTTTATTTAATTATTTTAATTTTTAGTGGTTTAAATGCAAGTCTCTAGCTTTGAAAGTTAAAATTTGACTTTGCTAAAACGGCTAGAGATATTTTGTTAAAAATTTGTAGGGAGGAGGTCTTGGGGTCAAATCCCCCTACATTTTTTTCAATAAATCCATTTTTTAGTTTTGTATAAGCCAAGGCTAAAAAAAAAAAATCGTTGGGAGACGTTAAATTGTAACGGGAGGGGTGTTTTTTGAGGAAAAACAAATGTCTAGATTGTTCTTGTCAACTTCATCATCTTCCTCGGGTATGGAATCTCGATTGTTTGAACCTCTAAATTCTAAAAATTACCATGTTTGAAAGCCAAAAATACAACAACTCTTTCAATCAAAGGGCTTATGGAGAATTTTTTCTGAAACGACACCTGCAGCATTCACCACTGAAAAAGACAAATATGCCTATGGTTGTAAGCAGGATGAGGCTCTTGGATTGATTTGCCTCAACGTCTCAGATAATCTTCAATTTCACATTGCAGATGCTACTATGCCAAAAGAGGTATGGGAAAAATTTAAACACCTATTTGGCAAAGTTAATGAGTTTAAAATTTTGCAATTAGATGCAGAATTGAGTACTCTCTCTCTCCATCAGATTTCCCTTCAATAGATGAATTATTAGCAAAATTCAAATTTATAAGGTCACAATTGAAAGCTGGTGACAAGGATAAAAGTGATCAGGAGTGCATTTTCATGATTTTGTCAAAGTTGAAAGGACCATATAGTGTTTTTTCCTCTATTTTTTATACTATGATGGATACATTAGGTGATGAATTCAAATGGCCTTCCTTTGAAGTTTTTTGTGAAAGATTGACTAGGGAGCAAACAAAATTAATGGCCTTAGATGCTCTACCTGGTCCTAGTCATGCTCTAGTTGCTAATTCTTCTAAAGGAAAACCTTCACCTAAGTCTAAAAAGTAAGCACCTTCAAATAACCCTCCAGAGTCCACCACCCAATCACCTCATCATTCTAAATCTACTAAGACCAAAAAGTCCTTTAAGCAAAAGAAGAAAACATTTGGTCCATGTAATTTTTGTGGTGGTCCTAATCATGATGAAAGTAGATGTTTTAAGAAGATGGAAGCATTAGAGGCAGCGGTCAAACAACACAAAATTTCCATTCCGTCTCCATCTCCTTCTACTTCTACAGGAAAAGGGAAAGCACTTTCAGCTAGGGCTATATCTTCATGTCAGGATCAGTGGATTTTTGATTCAGGTGCTTCTCACCATCTCACACATTCTAAGGATCTATTGTCTTCCCTTACAGATTGCAGTATATCACATATTGTTATGGATAACTCCTCACAGATTAAAGTCTTGGGATCAGGTACTGTTGATAAACATGATGGATGTTTTAACAATGTATTGCTTGTACCCCAAATCTCTTCTAATCTTCTCTCTGTATATCAAATATGTAATTATGGTACTGGTAAAATTGTGGAGTTTACTTCACATAATGTTGTAATAAGAGAATGTAATGATCCTAGTGAGATAGTTGCTACAGGTACAACAGACCATACTGCAAGACTCTATACTTTTGATAAGTTTGAGTCTTTTATGTCTTCTGGTTCTTCACTTATAGCACATGGTAATAATCTCATCAAATTGTGGCATGAGAGATTGAGACATTTGAGTTATGGATATATGCAACAAATGAGTACAAAACATCTTGTAAAAGGCCTTCCTAAGGTCTCATGTATTGATGGGGTATGTCCTAGTTGTCTAGTTGGTAAACAGCACCAGGATCCATTTCCAGTTAGTACGGCCACACGTGCAAATGCACCCTTAGGGTTGGTTCATAGTGATTTGATGACTTTTCCAACTCGTTCTTTTTTAGGGGCTAAATATGCACTCACATTCATTGATGATTTCACTCGCAAAACTTGGGTATATTTTCTCAAGTTGAAAAGTGAAGTTTTTGAAACTTTTAAGGCTTTCAAAGCCTTTGTTGAAAAACAATCATCTCTTCCTCTTAAGAAGATACACACTAACAATGGGGGGGAATATGACAATAATGATTTTTATGATTTTTGTATTGAGCATGGGATACAACATCAGTTCACTGTACCACACACTCCTCAACAAAATGGTGTAGCAGAGAGGAAGAATCGAACATTGAAAGAGATGGCTAATTGTATGATTCACTCTAAAAATTTGGGTCCACAATATTGGGCTGAAGCTGTAAATTGTGCAAACTACATTCAAAACCGTATGCCTCATAAAGCTGTGCAAAATATGACACCAGAAGAAGCTTGGTCTGGGATCAAGCCTGATATTTTAGATTTTTGCATCTTTGGGATTCAAGCATGGGCATTCATTCCTGATGACAAACATAAAGCATTGGAGAAGAAAAGCCAACCACTCATTTTTGTTGGTTATTGTGAAGATGTAAAAGCCTACCGTCTTTTTGATCCTGTCACACATGATGTGTTGTTTCGATGAGATGTTCAGGTTGATGAGCTACCCACTCCACAGGAATGTACATCTAGTTCTTCTTCTTCCCCTCCTTCTTCTACTAAGGATAGTGAGGATTTGCTTTCTATTTTTGATGATGATGATGTCGCACTTATTCAGCCACCACAACCATCTTCTTCACCACCTTTGCCTAAATGGTCAAAGAGCACTCTACATGCAGCTGGTTCTTTTGTTGGTGATCCATCTGATTCTCATCACACTCACTCACAAACATCTGGTGTTGCTCTTTTGGGACAAGCTTGTATAGATGATCCAGTGTTGTTTTCTGAGGCTATTGGTATACCTGAGTGGGATGTTGCTATGTATGATGAGTATTCTTCATCAATGAAGAATGATACTTGGGATCTTGTCCCTCTTCCTAAGGGAAGAAAGCTTGTAAAATGTAAATGGGTCTATAGGACCAAATATGCTGCAGATGGATCAGCAGATAAGTACAAACCTAGATTAGTAGCTAAGGGTTTTTCACAGGTTGAAGGGGTTGATTACTCTGAGACCTTTGCCCCTGTAGCTAAGATGGATTCTATTCGGCTTGTACTCTCTCTTACTGCTTCACATTCTTGGTCTATTTTTCAAATGGATGTGAAGAGTGCTTTCTTACATGGTGATCTCCATGAGGAGATCTATATGGAGCAGCCTCCAAGATTTGTGGAGGACTCATTCTTGGTTTGTAGACTCCATCATTTTCTATATGGCCTCAAATAGGCTCCTAGAGCTTGGTACGAGAAGATGGATAGTTTTCTTTTGAGTTTTGGTTTTATTCATTGTGAGTCAGATCACAATGTATACATCCTAAAGCAAGGTGAGGAGCTTGTCATTTTGGTTTTGTATGTTGATGATCTCATCCTCACTGTCAGTTCAGATTCCTTGATACATGACATCAAGGACAAGTTGGTAGATAGGTTTGATATGACAGATCTGGGACTTCTACATTATTTTCTTGGTCTTCAAGTTTTTCAGTCTTCTGAGGGCATTTCTATTAGACAGCAAAAGTATGTGACAGATCTTCTTCAATGATTTGGCATGGTTGATTGTAAGCCTGCACCCACTCCATATCAGTCAGGTATTATGTTGTCTGCCACTTGTATGACTCCTCTTGTTGATTCCACTTTGTATCGGCAACTTGTAGGTAGTCTTTTATACCTAACTCATACCCGTCCTGACATCACATTTGTTGTGAACCTTGTCTCTCGATTCTCACATGAGCCTCATGAGAGTCATTGGCAAGCAGCCAAGCATATTTTATGCTACATTCGAGGCACCACTCACTTTGGTATACATTACACACCACAGATTTCTACACATCTTGTTGGATACACTGACTCTGATTGGGCTGGTGATGTTGACACTCACAAGTCCACTTGTGGATTTGCTTTCACACTTGGTTCAAGTCCAGTTGCTTGGGCATGCAAAAAGCAGACTGCTATTGCATTGTCCTCTACTAAGGCTGAGTATCGAGGTGCTGTCAAAGATAGTCAGGAGATACTTTGGCTTCGACAGTTGCTTGGAGAGTTTGGCTTCACACAGCAGGGTCCTACTACTCTTTGGTGTGATAACCAAAGTGTGATTGCTATTTCACGCAATCTTGTTGAGCATCAACAGACAAAACACATTGAGATTCACATGTACTTCATTCGACATCTTATTCAGGATGGAGTTCTTTCTTTGGATTTTGTGCCTACAGCTGAGCAGATTGCAGACATATTCACTAAACCTTTGGCTTCTCCTCGTTATCTTTAGTTGCGAGCGATGCTTGGGGTGAAGGAAGTTGTCCTTGGGGGGGATTTCCCATGAAGTCCTTCCTTCCTTTATTTTTCATATATTTTGATTGGTTTGTACATGGGTACCTTATCAGGCCTAGTAGCCAGGACCCATCCTTGTTTGTCATTCTCCCTATGTTTCGCTTAAGGGAGGGTGTTGGAATAATGCATATTTAAGCTTACCTAGGGTTAATAGGGTAAGTTATTTATTACCGAGGGTAAAATTTATTTACCTCGATTAATTTATTTTATTGTTGAGAATTTCTCAACAATATATTTGTTTGTAGTATGAGAAAATAAATAGTTTGTTTTCTCTATTTTGTAATCATTACAAATAGTTTGTTAACATGAAACAAACTATTTGTATTATAAATACTTTGCATTATATGAGAAATTAATGAGAGATTAATGAGAATATATAGAGAAATTTGTGGATTATCACCTATTTTTTAGGTGTGACAAATTTATTTATTCTCTGAAATATTTGCAGGTTATTTGTTGTGGGTTCTTTCTCCTGGATTGATCTTGTGGATCCTGTGTATCTCCTGTTCATTCTTTCAAGACAAATTCAAGGGCTCTTCCACCAGGCCTAATTGGAAACAACTAAGCTCTGTAAGACCCTGAAATGCCAAAGATTTTCACTATTGATGCCAATAATTTCATCATTGAAAGGAACTATTTTTTTCCTTCTATTTGCAATCACAGAGCTTAAGGACAAGAGTGTGATGGGCTGAGTGGTGAGAATGGGTGACCTGTCTTCCTCTACAATTATGTGAATGTAAGGCTCCAATTCTACATGTGTAGCCTCTGTATTGAAAGTCTTCATTCAGTGAAATTTAACTATGCCTACCTTATCAAGACTCTATACTTTCAATTTCTCAACAGCAAAACATGTATTAAGTCAAACAGGAACTAACTGCTGGAGTTCATTTGCACCATATCTGGGAAATGTCATTTGATGTCCTCAGCTTGAGACAATGCTTCACATCCTTGTTGGGGAATCTAGCAAATCCAATGGCCTGCTAAGGAGGAGGATGGTAGTTTCAGCCGTTCGTGTGGCCATCAGCCATGTGAAGAAAATGCTGTCAAAATTGGTAAGTCAAATCTCTTTCTTTCTTATTAGCAACTGAACATATATCTCAGTTAATTGAAGAGGCAGTTCTCCTTTTGTAAAGAAATTCAAGACCATTATACATCCTGGTGAGGTGAACATAATCAGAGAATTACTACAGAATAGCAAAAGTGTCGCTACACATACAGATAGTCTAGATGTGTTTATCTGGGATGCAAATTTGATAAATGTGTTTTGCTAGGAGTATACAAGACCACATCTCTTCTATAACTTCACCCTCATCTGTCATGTGCACCATTTTGGTATCAAAGTAATCTAAGGATAGTTCAATCAGTATTTAGGGATCCCTCTATTATATATACATCATCTATTTCAATATCATATTGTGAGTGCTTTGAATATTTTTATTTGATGACCATGATAAGTGCATTCTTGTGTCTCATCGTGCTCATAAACTTCACTTGAAGGGCACTATTTATTATGGCTATATCTCTAAAATATGCCAAACATTCAAGTATGTTAGTTGAAGGCTTTGCCCAATGATAACTACATTTTTTGTTCATGAGTGGCTATATCGAGATCCCTTCCTCTGGTAGATCTACAAACTACACAAATAATGAACTAACTTCTAGATATTTTTGGAAAATTTATACCACAAGTTGACATTGAGCTTATTCATGACCTATAATATCCATAATAAGAGAGGGAGGGAGTTGCATAATGTCAACCAAATGGTCACTAGTTACCTTATTTCATACTTGTTGTGGGTTGATGAACATGAGGTTCTTTAATGCATGATCAAAGACATGTTGTGAGTTCTTTTTCTAGAAAGTAGTGTACACTTCCCAAGCTATCCTTGTCTAACCAAAACTTGATTTAACTTAATCTCTTTCTAGTTGGTGGTGGTAAGGTTATCTATGAAAGTCCCTTTTGTTTGCATTTTTCTTACTATGTAGGAGTTGTAAACTACTAGGGTGAGGCTTGTGGTTGCATAGTTATCTCTAGTTGTTCTTACACTTATCAATGTTTTTGTGTGACTAGGGATCTCTACCTCCATGTTTAGGATTTTGATTCAACCATTGTGATGAAAAAGTTCATTGGAGTCATAGTTGGCATGGCCAACTCATACACCTTGATTTGAATACCATTGTACACCTTGGTTACCAATACATGCTACCCTAAATATTGCATGACATCCTATAGAATTCAAGGGTGTGACTTGATCAAAGCTAGAGCCTCAAACTACCATGGGTTAAACTACCCTATATGCTCATAATATTACCCTATCTTAATCCAAGTGATGCTTGGAATGGTATTAGTAGGCCAAAAGTGTGTATTAACATTCACTTGGCCTAGTGGGAACTTTCATTAGGTGAAGCATAACAACAAAACTAGAAATTGATATTAGAAATAATTTGAGCTCCATGAAAGTACCTTTTTTATATTAGTGGTAATCATGGATGCAGGAAACATAGGCCAATTGAGTTTCTCATTCTTGTGTATCATGTGATACACAATGTCATTTACTCCTTTTATTGCCTTCATAGCCTGCTTTGTTGTCTACCAAAACCTCTTTGTAATACACTCTACCAGAATGCACATTGCAATGAACTAAATATATTCAATTAGGGTTCCTCTACGTACCATAGTCAGAAAATTTTATTGAACATAAGGATGAATTGGTGATGTGGTCAAATTGTATGGCAATAAGGATTTTCCATCATTCAAGAGGCCTCTGGCTCTTGCCATGGTCTATGCATTGATCCAAATAGTGATATCTCTAGAGAAATGAATATGCCCTTTGTTATATTTTTTTATTAAGGTATACATGACCTCATCTATCTAAAAAAATGTAGGTAACTTGATTAGCCTCTCTGCATCAAAACCTTGAAGTGAATGTTGAAGTATAAGAGCTCTTTCTTGTGTACCTTGTTGTGTTGATAGGGTGAAGAGAGTAACTTTAGCCATTTATATTCTAATTGAATGGATCCAGGTTGTTAAATTTGGTTTGTTTAAGACCTATCCCAATTGCCATTTTTTCCTTCTCTGCATCTATGAGTGGGATCAATAACTTGATCCTATCCATGCCTAAACCTATAATCTATGTTATTTGATTGCTTTAATCTATATAAATTTAGGTCTCATTTTATTTTTACAAGAGTATATCGAGAGTAGATAGTAGAATACTCTTGTTATCCAAATTTTTTAATGTTTTTGCATAGTTCATCCCCTTTGTTTTATGTATTTTAGCATCCAATTTTCTCTTGACAACCTCTTTAAATGTATTGACTACCTATGCACAAGCGATCTTCCTCATATTTAATTATTTGTATTTTTTGTGACCTCTTTTGTCTCATAAATATTTAAATTAACCCATATCATGTGCTATAATCCATGTCATTAGTCCCAACTCTATCTACCTCAAACACGATACAATATTTCATAACACAATGTCATTAATGGTCTTATAAGACCATTAACAGTCCTTCTACCATACCTATCTTGTTTCTACCACTTTTTTAAACAATGATTTAAAAATTTTCAAAAAAAGTCTCAATGGGTAGGGTTTATCATCAAAGTTAACCTATGTAAGTCCCATTGTCAAAAAATTGTATGTAGCCTATTGGGAGAGAATAAAGAAAACGACCGCAAACTTGAAGCTAAAGCTTATGTTCATCATGGACTCACAAAAACTGAGCACATAAGTGAATGTGGACACAAAGTTGAAGTCTTAGTCCCTTCCATTATAGATACATGTCATCAAGATGTTCCTTAAGAAAAAAGAGAGTTATTCTTTAAATAAAAGGTGCACCATTGGCTAAAAGAAGTAGACCCCATTTTTAACAAGAATTCAAGAGGAATTTCAGAGGGAGACATGTGTTACCATAGTGTCTCTTACACATCTCTAATATTTTTTGAATTAAGTTTAATGTATTAGTATCTAGGTAAATGGGATGGAGACACTTGGAATAATCATGGAGAGTCACTTATCTAGTGAACTTGAAATATTTTTTGGGTGTTGAGATGTCATGGGTTCATAGGTGCATGCCATATATCCTTGAATATTAAAAATTAAATCCTTAATCTTAATGCCATAGACACACTTAAGGTATTAGAAGGAACTTCAAGGTATCACCCAGTACTGTGTTCAAACCTTCAAGGGTACCCATACACATGTTTGAAAGATATCTCCTAAGTAATACCTTTAAACTTTTGGGTCCAAAATAGAGGTTCAAATCACATACATGATCTTAAAATATAAGAAGATAGTCATTTTCCATAATTTTACTCAAAACCCTCATTGTTTAATATCATTTTGTATTGTAATAAAATACATGGTTGAATAGTGACTTAATTAGCAATTTTTCTCTACGTGGCTATTCTACTCTGATGCATGTTAGAAATGTATCTCCTAGGAGATTACTTCAAAGTAGGATGAAGTAGTAACTAAAGTATGAAGTATTTGATATTAAAATCTATTAGTTTTTTGGATTGACATAAATTATGTCATTAAAAAAAAATGTTGTGCGCTACCTTTTTAACATTTTTAGATTTTAACATATCTCCATGCTTATGTTTTACTATAAATATAGATTTATCTCTTACATAAAAGTATAAATTGAACTAATTTTATAAATGACTTGAATAATAAATCTTCTCATGTGTTTTACAAATGTTCAAGATGAAAAATCATATGTCAATGGATTTCTAATGTGGAGACTATGTTTCTCTCTAAAATAATGGTAAGGCCATTAGTGAAGGAACAATACATAAAGTGGTAGGTCCAGACGCTGAATCTCTAGAACCCATAAATCTCATTTTCACATGCCATAATGAGTAAATACCTATTGAATGTGTAAGTGTTAATGTGACTAAAGATTTTGATCTGACTCTACCACTTCAATTTCCTTGATCTTTTATGGATAATTTAGTGGATGTAGTTGATAGTTTAACTATGTGGAGCACAAGAATGATGCAACACATTAGAGACAAGTTTTATATAGATAATGACATGAAATAAATACTAAATAACATGAGTTTAAATTTTCATATACAACCATTACAACTAAAAAACCCTTGCTTGGATTCATTTGTTCTATATATTGATGATCCTACCACATATGAAAGCCTAAGAAAAACATTTCTTGGGAAAAGGGTATATTTGTTGCAAAAACGTACAACTCTTGCAAATGATGAAAACTTGCTTTTAGTTTAGTTGAATTTACACAACCAAGGGAGATTTTTGGTTGCATTCATGTCCCAATGTTAAAAAATGAATTTTTAGTTTACATAAGGCATGTTATATAACATTCTGAGACTTGCAGTATAGAGGTAACTGAAACATCTATCGTTAGATGGCCTTCCAACAAAATTGTGGACATAGAGACTTGTAGAGCAATCAATTTATCATACATAACACCAAAAGAGAAATAAATTGGAAACATTTGGGACATAGTGGACAATGAAGTCATTATTTTGTTGACAATCCTAGCACAAATGCATCCAAAAAACATAGCTCGTGCCTAAAAAAGCTTGAGCCAAAATAGAAGTTAACCAAACACTTCACTCAGCTAAGTGGAGTTTTATGAAATTATAAATAGTGATATTTTAACAATGTATGCGAATAAATGTTGCACCAAATAATGTTTTCATTTAGGACTATCATTTGAGATTCTAAAATTTTCAAAGATAAATATGCTTGATTCCACCACAACAAATAGGAGGCAACATGTCTTGGATGCCCTTTTTGTATGTTTGTTTAAAGAAAAAAAAATAGCATTGAATTATAGGGTACAAAGATCTATTTGGAAGCTAGGATTAAAATATATGGATTGAAGAGAATTATCTTTCTTGACATTCAAAGTTATCACAAAAATGGGGAGTGAAATGCATTCTATGCAATGAGATTTTGACAAGAGCTACATAATAAGAAAAAGGCAACTAAAAATTTATTTGACCAATTGGAGGATGATTTTGTAGATGTTTCTCCATGACTAACATGCCAGGTAGATATAGGTGGACCACAAGAAAATGTTCAACATCTTCCAGCATCTTTCACTTGAGAATTATGAGGTGCCACATCAATTCAAAATTATGAGATATGGAATATGAGCTAATATCCCAACAAAAATTCAATAACATGTAGAGAAATAATTTCCATGCTCTGGGTCCCTCTCTAGAGATCATGATGATTGTATCAATCAATAATTCATTATGCACTCAAATCAAACACTTTTTGTAAGCTAAATGTATTACACACATAAATGACTATCTCGGTAATACCATGAATAATGCCTCAATGTCATTCATGGCAAGGTGGAATGCCAAAAACATTTATGCTGAGCACAATGATAAAAAGCAAAGTAGTTACTGATAGAATATTATAGTTGTTAATGACAGTGATTATAATACATGGTCATGGTGTAGGTAGATATGGGCATTTTTTACCATAAATTCTTGGAGGGTCTAACTTTACTATCACCTCACTAAAGAAGTGATTTAGGGATATGAAAATAATAATGTCAGATACTTATGGATCTTTATTATATAAACCTACAACTTCAAAATATCCATTTTATGATGCACTTTTGTCTAAAAGCTGCTAATATGAATGCAAAAATATAGAGAAGAAACACAATCAATTGGTAACTTCAAGAAACTTCCTTCTAGGCTATACCTTCAAATAGACAACTATTGTGGGGATAATAAGGATAGGTACTTCTATCCATAATTATGTTTAAAAAATGTTGACCCTTATATGGAACTAATGTTACATTTACAAATTCACAAAATCATGTATTTTTGTATAGGTATGTGTTGCAATAGTTATCTCTCCTTTTATATAAAGGTATTCCCCTTGATGTTGAGGTCAAATTTATCCATGTATGACATACCCATGAGGACATCGATGACACATTTCGAAACATGTCTAAATGCACAAAGAGGAAATATGTATGGAGTGTGGCAAAGATGATGGACACTTATAGGACGTTTGGAAATACAATAAATTTCATTTTATATTTGACTGAAGAGGTAGTGGATTTCGAAGAGTATGTTAATAGTTACTAGCTAAGTGGAAGAAATGAAATAGTAGGCTTGACAAAATGTTAACACTTTCTTCTATGCATGGAGGAAGTGGTCAGCCAATTATGTGTTGAAAATAATATATAAGAGATGTAAATTTGTCCCCCACTCCTTATTACGTTATGGGGAACAAAAGAAAATGGTGAGCTAAGTTTTTTAGAAGGTAATCTAACAGAAAATATATTTCAATGACTTGAAAAATAGATAAATGTCTAAAGATCCCATTGTTGCAAAAGAATCAGATAGAAGTTGAAAAAAGAGTGAAAAATGAATTAAATATAACTTAAATAAGTATGTACAATAATTTAATGAATTTGGTTATACTAAAAATAGTAAGTGGAAGGATCTAGCATATTAATTTTAATATCATCCATGACATAATGAAAGAAGACATGTTCCCTTCTGAAGTTGAGTTTACAGGAGATTTTTGGCCTAGAACTCACCATGACATATACCTACATAGATATTTTCACAAAATGGTTCATGATAGGACCCTTGATTTTGGAATGACATCTATAAATACATATGTTGGTCCAAGAAGCAAAAAAACAAAAATTCCATTTGATCTAGCTCATGATGTGTAGATGGGAAGTATGTTATTTGTTAGACCTATGTATTCTACAAGATTAGAATACATAGTATGGGTTTTTAGAGCTAAAACTAATATTGAGATACTCCAAAAAAATGGGGATATAGAATGAAGGGTCAATGTAGCTTGGTTCATCCCAATTCATGTAGGAAAAAATATGTAGAAGAAGTAGAATTTTTTCAGGATACTTGGAAAAGAAATTGAATCTAAACCCAACTGACATATATTTACCATCCATACTCATAGATAATATCATCTATGCTAGGAAACCAAATAGAAATTAGAGAGGTCATACAGTTATTCTCACTAATTTTTTAAAAGGCATTGTAATAGATTGTTTGAATGCATCATCCCACTAGGCACTAACAAAGATAATGATAAAATGATTGTATATTTTTAAAATGATGTTTCCTTAATTTTGGAATGAGAAATGTGCATGTTTTTCTTTAAAATTTAGTCCATTTTTAAAGAAGTTATAATGTTTTATTGTTTGATTTATTTATATTTATTTGTAGTGGAAATTTGTAATTTGGGTCTTGGAAAATGCACTTTGGAATTTTGAGTTTTATATTTTCTACTATGACAATTTTGTATTTCAGTAACTATGCATCTATTTAATAACATTTGACTGTTGGAACCTCCACTTTGCATTTTTTCATCCTTAAAAATCATCTTTGGTAAATGTTCTTCGTAATTTACACATCTACGAATTTACACTTCAAATTTTGTGTTTTAAATACACTTTGGCATTCCTGTGTGTGAGAAAAGGCCTTTAGGGTTTATACCTAGGAATGTCGCACTTGTATGTCAATTTTTTTTTTCAGAATTTACATATCGACAAATGTTATATAGCTTTTTAGTTTTTCAAATTACACTTCATAAAAGCACCTGATATTGTGCCACATGGCATAATCTCAGTGACTTGGCTATGTAAAAGGATGACTAGTCCAAATACAAGTCTTAAAAAATATGAGCACTTAATATTAAAACACATATCACAATATCATTAACTTGACTATGTGGGATATTATATTAATAATATAATAATAAAACATCATGATCAACACATGGAAGGTACGAAAATACCATGAGGATGTTACCCAAATTAGATTAAATAGATAGTTCATGATCTAATCAACCAATGATAGATGACATCCTAATCATCTCAAGTGTTTTAAATCATATATAGCTAGAGAACTTGATTGATGTATGAATTATTTTTCCTTAAGAAATAAACCACCAAGTCTTGTTATTTATAAATGCATGTACTATGAACCAATTTGAATGGTCACATAATTTGGAATTATTGAAAATATAATATAGATGTGATTTATTTGTAATACGTCCAAGTAATTCTTAATGAAGTCCAATTTATTTATGATTATTTAAAACTACTAATTATTTATGATCATTTTGAATAATTTGGCCTTATCACAGATGTGAATTATTTGTAATAAGTCCAACATAATCTTGATCAAGTCCAATTAATTTCTAATACTTTTCAAAAATTTAGAATCTTGATAAGTCTAAACTATACAAAATAGTCCTTTTATGACCAATTGAATTTGTTTTCAAAGGATGGATTTATAACACTAAAAAAATTTAATAAATCTATGTATTCATGTATAATTAATAATACCAAGGCAATGTGGATGAGTCACCAATTTTTTCTTGGTTTATCTTGATCACAATATAATGTTACCAAATTCCACAAGGATTTTAGTTGTGTTAAAAATTCAATATATAATTATATTAACTCTATTGATATATAACTTCATTTAAATTATGTTAGTTCCAAAAATTGCACTAGGAATTTGTGCCTTATTTTAAAGATATTAAATTATGTACATCTAATTGTTATACCTATTTACAAATACCCACCTAGGTTATCTAAAACTCCACATCCACATCAAGTCAGAAAATCATGTTCTCGTTATTGCATCTACCTTGTAAAAATCCTATAAAATCCATGTTCTAATTTACATCTAGTGTTTCCATGTTTTATAATATGTTTGCTTATAGGGTCCATGAAGCTTCTAAGTCTATGGGAGATTAAAGTGAAAAATAAAATTGAAAATTACACATCCTCAAAATGTAAATTACAAACATAACATAAAACTTTTTAGAGGTATGAAGTGGAAATATAATGTACAAATTGCACATAAAAATCCCACATGCACAATAATGTCAATGGGAATATTTATGAAGTGTGGTCCACATTGGAATAAGAATTTTAAAATTTAATTCCACACCATGGAGGGAGAGTCCAGATGGAAAGTCAAAAAGTTAAAATTAAAAGTTTTCAAACAATAACACATTGGCTATATACTCAAAGGGCCCACATTGGAAATAAATGTTTTAGAATATTAAAACCCATGACCTTAGTGAGTTCCATGAGGATTGGTCAAAGAAAATAAAACAAGATTTGGAAATAGAAAGGCGTGGGTCCATGTGGAGGTTGGTGGAGATCTTGGTTGGAGAAGCAAGTTAGATTCAAAAATTGTAATATGTCATTCAAGTTCCCAAATCTAGTGGAATTTATAGCTAGGAATGCAATATGCAAAATGTAGATCTTAAAAATTCAACTTGTAAAGTGTTCTCCCAACTCTTAAACCCACTGTGAAGATGTGAGCGTAAGTGGAAGAAAAGGTAAGAGGAAATATCAATGCAAAATGTAATTTACAAAATTGTTGACTTGAAAAATGCATTTTTGTCTCCCATACCCATAGTAGTTAGCATGAAAATGCACTCAGTAGAAAAGTCAATGGGGAATATAATGTGCTAAATGTAATTCTTGAAAAAACAACTTGTAAATTACTCGCCTAGCCCCAGAACCTACAAGAAAAGGCAATAAAGGAGGATGCTAGACAAATAAGGTGTTAAAGTAAAAATAAAGTTTGTCAACTATTAAAATGCAAAATAGATCTCCATATTCAAATGGAAGAGAAGAGGGTAGATAAATTAATTCAAAAAGTAAGTTTTTAACTTGAAAAATGCATGAAAAGTTTCCAGATTGTGGGTAGCATACAATTGCATTTTTAAGGGTATCTACCTAGAAAGGGGCACTTATCAACATCTTGGTGCAATAACAATTTTTAGAGGGAAGGAAATGCCATGTAATGCTATGGTATGGTTCCATTATAATGGTATCACTGCCTTGATTTCTTTAAGAGAGAGGTCATAGTTTTGAATCCACGATGGGTAGAAAGGAAGAAAATAGAAAATAACAATAATGAAAGAAAAAGATTGAGGATTTTTTAGACTACATTAGGAATACACTAAACTAATTCTAGCATTCCTATGGCTTACATCACTAGAATATAAAGTAATTGGTCACATTTAGGATAAATATTAGGGATACATTTATGTAAGAATGGTGGAAGACATTGAGGCCTCTCATATTAGATAGCTTATCAAAGTTATGGGTATTGTTTCACATTGTTCAAATGTAAAACCATTAATGTAGGATGCATTATAAACTTATGATTTATGATGGATATGCTTTCATTAATACATATTTTGAGTATGGAGGTGATCCATATGTTTCACATGAATATGTGTTACAAGTGTGGATGTTGTTCTTGGGACACTAGGTCATATCAAGGATTATATAGATAGAGGAAGTCTAAATTTAAACTCATTGAAATTTTGTATCCTTGATGAGGCTAATGAAATGCTTAACATATTATTTATGGATGTAGTGGAGTAAATTCCTAGTAATGTTAAGGGTGTAAATTTTTTGTCTTTGTAGTGTGAATTCAAAAAGTTCCAATATTTGAATAACAAAGAATATACATCTTTGTGTGTTGGACAAGTAAGTGGACAAGACTTATCTAACATGCCTATAATAGGAGAGATTTGATTGCATTTGGACACAATAAGAGATAACAAAATTTATAGGAAATATTTTGAGCCAAGACATAAGCAATACACATGTCCAAACCATGATTCAACATTTGAGACTAATGTTTTGTGTCGAATATGTGGTGATGGTGGGCATCCAACAATTGATTTCAAAAGGAAAGGATCATCATAGAGGGTCTAGAGTTAAAAAATGTGTATGTCAAATACCAGATAACTATAATAGTTAGAATAATCAATATTTAGATCCCCCATAAAAGGTTGAGTCAATAAGGACAACTAGTTTTCAAAATGGTGGGATCTCATTTATTGCAGATGTTTACAAAAGTAAAGCATTGCAGATTTCTTATGGGTGAATGGTTTAGATTCAAATACACTATGAACAAAGAAAGGTTTTTGTGTTGATGTATCAAATAGAGAAGGAGTGAACTTATGGAAAAATCTTTTACAGGTTACTTTGATAAAATAAGTTGAATGGTTGAATAGGTAAAGTTCCCAAGTGGGAAAACAACATGCAAAATGCAAGTCTTTAAAATGTAACTTGTAATATGTGGTCTAACTTTCCAATCCCACGAGTCAACTCTACATAATAAAATTTAACTAAAATTGAGGCTCATGGGAGATTTAAAAGAGGAATGTAATTTTGAATTTTTTTAAATGTGTAAATTTCAAAGTGCACTCAGATCTCCTAGACCTTCCAATAAATACCAGTCAAACATGAGGTCCTAGTTAAAAGCCAAAATTTATATGGAAATTCTAGTTTTCAGTTTTTTAAAATTACAAATCACACTTGAAGCACCAAATTCCATGCGGTAGCTTTTTAATGGAACTGTAACACTAGAATGCATGTTCCCAAGTCTATGAGGGAGATTTTATGGGGAACTACAAATGCAAATTACAAGTTATAAATTTGTAAGCTGAAAATGTGTTGTTGATCTATAGATTCTTTCCACACAAAGGAAGTTTAAAAGTGTAAATGGGGCCCTAAGATACCCATAAGTATAAAAATTGATAATTAATGCACTTAAGGATCAAAACATTTTGGTGGCAACCCTAAGATTCAAAGTGAAAAAATAAAAGTATGGAAAGGAATGTTTAACTCAAAGGTGAAAAAGGGTTTGCAAGGCCAAGGTGGGCCATCCCAAGAAAATTTATCAAATGGCCATGGATATCATGTATTCTAATGCCATCAATGCATGGCAAGGGTTGTTCTTTGGCATGCATGGGATGAAGGGTAGCTATCTAGATGTTTCCAATTATGCAATCAAGTGGTCAAGGCAAGGCCTTGAAGTTGCACAAGAAGGCAAAGGTATTGTTTGGATCTTAAGGGAATATTCTCCTTCAAGATTAAATTAAATGCATCTTTATCCAAGAATATCAAGGGTTTTATTCAAATCTTCATCATTACTAGAATCATTTTCCTTGCAAGGGCATGAAGATTTTAGGCGTGGAAAATAATTATAGTTGGAGCATATGATTTGAGATATGATTGAGATTTTTAAATGTTGAAAATTGCACAACATATTAATGGAGTAAACAGGGGAAAAATTTATATAAAATTAGGTCTTGTCCACTTTTCAAAAGTTGTTATTGGTTTTTGTTCTTTCTAGGTCTTAATCTATTTAAAAACAAATTGGGATTCATTGTTGTGTGTGCATTTTGTCTCTCTTTCTGCTATGGTTAAAATTTTATAGACATTAGCAAGCTCTAAGAGCATTGTAATATGTTTCCCACATTTAAGGAGTAAACTCACCATGCTTGTCCTCATGGCAACATTCTAAAATAATGATTTATGTAAGCTTTACTTGTAAGAAATTGAAAATAGATGTGTTTTTCACTCTTTCATGTTAATGAAATCCAATAATATGTTTTACATGATCTATTAATTATATTAATGCTTAAAAATTGTTTCCATCTTGTGAATAAATGTAGGATATAAAAATCTTTATGTATTGTAATTTGAAAATGTGTTTTTGATAGCCTATTAAGAGCACCCTCGGTTTATGGATTTGATAGGAAAAAGTAGTTGAATCTCTAATTACATTGTATAGTTTAGGGTTTTATAAAATAATTTGAATATTTGAATTTAATTCAAACTAGTAAATGCAAATCACTCCTAGTATTTCCCTTAGCTTGTATCTCAATCTTCTATACCTTAGCAAATGAATGATGTCATGTATGTTGAAAGAACTATTGTTGTTTTAAAAACCACACCACTACACCACTCTTTTATAACTATTCTTACTTGTCTTACCTTTTTATACCAGATAAATAATATATTTGTTGCATATTATTATTGTTATTTACCTGTACATGCATAAATTTTGTATACTTAAAATGTATCTATGTTTTTTGCTTTGAAGCTTAGCATTGAAATCTTCCATTTGACCCCATATTATTGAAAATTTATTTTTAAATGAAGTTTTTAATCATATCCTCATATATATTTAGAATTATATTTCTCCTCTAGTGCATTTTTTATTTCCATGTGACAACCTTTCACGGGTAGAGTGAATAAGCTTGGGTATGCCCTAGTCAAACTTGTGCTTGTTGTGTACCAAAAATCCCCATGGAGATTGAATTGTCATATCCTTCCATGTGAGAAAGATACCCCTTAGGTCCTCTAACCTTGGTTTAGTTAGATCCATAAGTTTAAAGGATATAACCATACCCTTTATCGATATTTTTGAGTCATTTTTTGCATTTATTCCATCATGACACCAAATCCTTCCCCAACTATAATGACATATTTAAGGGTCTTTCATCTTCATTTTCCATTTTTTTAAAGTGTAGAAGGCTAAGTAAAAGTGGTGTAAAACTAATAAATAACACAAATTTGTGCCATTCACAGGGACTAAAACATTGATCTTTGGTCACTTGTGTTGCCAGGGACTCATGTATAGGGTTGTATTTATTAATGTTTTCAAGTTTTCTATTAAGAAATATTTGATAGAGTAACCTTACATATTTTTAAACAATGTTTATTCATATTATATCATGTGTTTGAAATTGGAGGTCATTTTAGTGCACTTTAATACTTAGGGATATCAACTAGGTAGCACTACAATGGGAATGTTGCCAAAAACTTGAAAATTTTGATAATTTGACATTCGCTGAATTTATTGTAAATGATTGTTAACTTGTTTATTTTGGAAGGTGATTTACCCTTTTGAACATAAATTTTAATTTATAATATCTTTTATCTCTATCTCATCATTATTTTTGGTAAGGTATAATTTTAGTTTGAATCACAACAAGTTTGTTAACTATTATATTCTAGAATTTTTCTTCTACTGGTGACTCCAATATATCATATGGTTTCAAGGAAGCCTAGTTCACTTTTTTAATATATTCATTAAAATTTGAGTGTTATTTTTCTTGTAAATCTATAAGGACTAAGGTCATCTTTCAAAGGTGACTCATTAAAGCATCTTATCTCACCCTTAAGTGTTTATAAAAAAAGGAGACAAGTTTGGAGGCCAATGAAGGACAAAGTTTAGCAAAAAAAGAGTGTTTGGACTATAAAGATTCTATCACACCTGATCTATTATTTTTTTAACTTACTATTATTGAAGATTATCATATCTCTCCTAGTAATTTAGAACCATATAGTCCTATTTATTACCCAATACTTCTCAACCAGCTGAATCTCCTCATAAGTTTGATCCTACAAGTCTACCTCACTCACCTCCTCACATCCCTTTACCATTTAATATTGAACCCACTATTGAACCAATCATGAGGTATAATGATCAAGATGAAATGAATATCCTACATTTTAGATTCCCATATTAAGACCAATTAATTTTAATGAAATGGAAGGTTATCCCAATGACGTCCAAAATGAAGTAAGGAAAAACCTTCCTAAGTATCAAGGTAATAATGTAGTGACTGGTGATCAACACTTGAGGGATTTTATTATTATCATTGAGGGTTATCAGGTTTATCATGAGGATTTTTTAATTATGTTATTTGTATACATGTTATAAGAATATGCTCTTGAGTGGTTTAATTCCCTTCCTCATGGATGCATTGATTCATGGGAATAAATGAAGAATAAATTGAATATGGTGATAGAATTGATCTTAGGTTCCTTCTTGACAAATTTTAAAACATTAAGAAGAACCTAATGATTTTGTGAAATATTTTAATATGAGGTTGAATAAGACCATGATGAGCCTACCTAAAAATATTAGGCCTAGTGGTACAACCTACCTAATTAAATATTATGATGCATTTGAAAAGAAGGTTGCCTATTACTTGAGGGATAAGGATACTAAAAATATGAGATTAGTATTCAATATAGCCATCCAAATTGAGAACATCATAAATGTTATGGTCAAACCTTTAAACGAGTAAGCTAATGTAAAGTTAGTTAACCCTAAAATAATGTAATCTACTAAGGAAGCCAACCTTAAGGAAAATATCAAAATCTTGGCCTTCATACTCAAGGAGATGTCATACATGTTGGCTAGGGATGATAAGGGGCTACCTCATGGGTGTACAAGTTAGGAGAGAACTCAAAATTCTAATAAATCACAAGGGAAACCACTTTCCACATTAGAGATAATGATAGAGAGAAGAGGCCTATATAAGATTATATAAATTAGAGAAATTAGAATAAAGGAGTTAGGAAAGAAGTACCCAATCCATTAAATGGTAATATGAACACTACAAATTGTGACATTGACATTAATTGGTGTGATATATTCTTCCTTGAACATCCTCCTTATGATATTGTTAAGCAAGTTGATGACAATATGGATGAACTTGAGTCTGTATTTGTGGATGATATTTTGATGTTAGATTGTCAAGTCTCTTAAATTAAAATGAATAACTCTATGTAATTGTTTAGTTCTACTATTTTTGATCATTTTTGGAGTGTAGTATAAAAGATATGTCTCTTAGCTCTTGAAGTTGTTTGTGATGTTAATCTCACATAAGCATATGTATTACCTAATCATGATTTAGAATTCTTACATTCCATGATGATTAATAAATATGATGGGGTAAATCCTTAGTTAAGGAGATGCAACTGGTAATTAATGCAATAATTTCCCAAGAGAAATAATATAGCTTAAGAAGTAAGAAATATGCATTTTATCCTAAAGACACTTCCCCTAAAAGTTCAAGGGAAGGGTATGCCAGTAAGGATTTTATGAAAAATACAACAACCCCTAATTCTTCCAAGATATCACCTATTTCTCAGGCTATCAAACAAAGATGTGATCCAACCAATAATAGAATACCTTTGGTGTCTAGTAATCTTAAGGGTGTAAACGATGTTAGAAATAACCCACCCTTGAAGACTAATTAAAAAAAATGCTAGAGAAATAAACACCCCTAGATGATGATAAAGAATAGGATGAGGTTATTGGACTAGAACAAGATGTTTTTTTGTCGATTGCATTGGTAGAAAGTCAGCTAAATATGGATTTATTTTATAGCACCCTACTGATTAATGGTTTTATTATTAATAATTATATTTTTGATTCTAGATATTATTGAAATATGATGCCCCTTAGTTTCTTTAATGAACTTAGAATTAAAATAACATATGCCTTAGGCAAGTGCTATGCTATGGATTCATGAGAGGTACTAGTTGTGGGACAAGTCAAAGGGTTGGTAGTGTAGTTGGCAATGAATTCAGGTATATATTTGAACATGGACATGGAAGATGTGGATTTCTCACCTAAGTGCGGTATGATACTATCATGAAAATGGGTTACCAACATGGGTGCATGTTTAGAGATGGACTTATGTTATGTCACCATTCCTCTAGAGGACAAGATTTTCAAACTTCATAGGGAGCCTAAATTAATACATGTACTTAAATATTTAAAACATTTCTTAAATGAGGTGATTTAAATGGATGTGGAATTGGGTAGATTTATTAGGAATGTGGATGTTTTTAAATAACCTACTATTATTGATGATGAGTTTTGTAATGATGGTGAGGTTTGAAAAATGTGTTTTGATGGGGCTTGCTATAATCTTAAAATTGAAGTCAGGGTTGTATTATATGCCCTTAATGGGAAATATTACAAGTTTTATTTTAAGATGTCTTTTGATTGCTTGAATAATATTGTTGAGTATGAGGCATTCCCACTTGGTTTATGAATTGTCTACAAACACGGAATTATAAGTTTGATTGTAAAGGAAGATTACATGCTAGTGGTTAAGCAAATTTGAAATGTTTATGCAACCAGAAATAAATGATTGAAATAATAAATGAATGATGTATGGGATTTATTAAAATTATTTTATGCATTCAATATTTTCTATCATGATAGAAGTTTCAATGAAGAAGCTGAAAGATTTACAGGGTTAGTGGCTCAGTTTGAAATTAAAAGTGTGAATCCTAATTGTCATTATGAAATGGAGGTGCTTGTTAGGCCTTCAATCCCAGACAATGTTCATCATTTGTAGGTTATTTATGATGATGAATAGATTAGAATGTTTCTAAATTATGAAGATGAGTTTAATGATTAGCTTATAAACTTGAAGTCCATGGTCAAGGTTTGTGATGGGAAGGAAACATTTTTTGGCAAAGACATAATTTGGTTAAAGACAAACACTCTCCCTAGGGGATTGGTGAGTTTAGAAGTATCTTTTGATAGAGTATATAAAATGGAATGATGACTCTCATTTATCCAAAAGGATGTGATAATGTGTAATTTGGGTTCTCATGAGAATCAGAGGAAGGTTTGGTTGGGTACTCACTTATGTGCAGTCGACAAGAAAATTTATGTACAACTACTAAAAAAGTGCTAGGAATAATTATCTTGGCCTTATTCCAAGTTTAAAGCATATATGGAATATTATTTTCAACATGTCATCCCATTTTAGATTCATATCAAGACTTTCAAGTAGAAGCAGTGATCTATCAGTGCCATCTTTAACATCAAGATGTGGGAGGAGTTGAAAAAGCTAAGGCACAATTGAATTATTAAACCCATCAAGTATTCATAATGGGTGGCAAACTTAGTCCCTGTACAAAATGATAATGGTGACAATTGCTTCTGTGTGGTTTTTTGAAATTTGAATAAATCTTCTTTATAGGATAATTACCCCTACCCAATATGGATAACCTGTTGTAAAGTGTTACTAGATTAGAGATGCTATTCACTTTAGATAGTTTCTCAGGGTATAACTAGGTTATGGTGAAAGAATATGAAAGACCTAATACCACATATATAATGTTGTGGGGCATGTATGTTTATATGAGGATCTATTTTTGGTTAATAAATACTACTGTAATGTCTCAATAACTTGTGAATGTTGTATTTGTAGGGGTAATTAATAAGTTCATAGATATGTATTAGGATGACATTATTGTGTATCCAAGAATAGAAAATAATAATTTGAGAATCTATAGAAAATGTTTAATATATGTAGGGAGTTATACAATTTTATTAATCTAAAGTATTGTCACTTCAAAGTATAAAAATCCAAGTTGGTGGGACATATAATGTTTAAGGATGGTGTCATGATTGATCTTGAGTGAGTGGAACCCATTGACAAAGTGACCATCCCTTTATCCAAGAATGGAATTTATTCCTTCTTTTGAAAAATCGATTTCATAAGGAGGTTTGGGTCTTAATTTTTAGAGATTACTCTACCTATTACAATTGTACTAATGAAGGACCAAATCATTAAGTGGGAACAGAAGGTTGTGCAAGCATTCAATGACATCAAAGGATCTTTAAATTCTATCCCTATATTGGCAAGTCCTAATTACATTAAATAATTTCAAATTTTCTCTTTTTCATACCATAATATTTTTTCTACTATCTTGTTGCAAAATAATGATGATGGTCATGAGTATCCCATAGTCTTTTTCAGCAAAGCTATGCAAGTTTTTGAACTAAATTATGCCATCATGGAAAAATAAGCCTTCACTCTTTTGAAGGATATTAAGACATTCATGTCATACATTTTGAGTTCAAATATTTTTGCATATGTGTTATATATAATGGTGAAGGACATCTTGACTCAGATTAAAGCATCAAAAAAGAGATCCAGGTGGGTCAAGAAGTTGAAAGAATACGACATGGATATTTATAAAACCAATTTAGTGAGAGGGATAGATCTGGGCAAGCTCATGGCTAAGACAAATTTTCCTTCTATTGAGGTAAATACTATTGTTTTAAATGTTGATGATTTTTTGAGTTAAATTAGCATCTATTCATGGTATAGAGACATTGTCTATTACTTAAAAATTTTGCATTGTCCCCTTGACTTATATAAAATAAAATGAGAAATATAAATCTTTTTTGACAAAAATAGCTCTTGAATGAAAGTGGATTTGAATGGAAGAATCTAGATGTGGCTTTCCTACGATGCCTAGTAGAAGAACTAACTCCCAGTTTGATCGAGGACTTCCATAGTAGAGTATGTGGTAGCCACTTTTCACATAAAGCCATAGATCATAATATTATGAGATATGGTTCTTGGTGGTCATCACTATTCAAGGATGTTTACTCAAAAAGTTAGAAAATGTGAGAAATGTCAATGCTTTGTGGGAAGGTTGAAAGCTTTTGGTTATCTTCCCTTGCATCCTATGTCAATTGAAGACCTATTTAGATAATGGGGAATAAATAACATTAGGGAAATAATGGATTCATCTAGAACTAGACATAGGTATATATTAGTTGCAATTGATTACTTGAAAAAATGGGTTGAAGAGTTCACTACAAAGAAGGATACACACCAGGTACTTATGGACTTTTTGTTGAATCAGGGTATTTGTAAACATGGTGTTCCTATCAAGGTAATTGATTATAATTCTTTGAGTTTAATAGCTAAGCCTTTGATGGAATTATCCAAAGAGTGTGGGATCAAATTGACTTATGATTCCAACAAAAACCCTCAGGGTAATGGGCAAGCTTAATCTAATAACAAGAACTTTCTCAAAATTATTAAACAACTTTGGAAACAAATAAGAAGAAGAAGTGGGATGAATGATGATGTTTTAATTATGAGGTGATAGGATAAATCATAATAGAGATATCCATTTTGAGTTTGTTTATGTAGCTCAAGTTATCTTACCCATGAATTTGTAGTTGCCAACGTATCCATTTATGCAACAGTTAGAGGTAGATGAGAAAATCAACCACAATGAACGCATAATGAACTAGATTGTTGAGATTGATGAAACTAGAAGGAAAGATAATGAGAGATACATTAATTTCAAGGAAATACTCAAGAGGATATTTTATAGGAAGGTCACACCAAGAACTTTTTAGGTAGGTGATTTTGTTTTCCTTTGGGACAATAATCGTGAGGAGAAATGCAAGCATGATAAGTTTGATGCCTTATGGATGGGGCCTTCTTCCATTAAAATCAAGATTGGGTAACATATTTTTTTCTTGAGAGACTTCAATGGTGAAATATTGGATCTTCTTGTTAATAATAAACATCTAAAAAATTTCCTAGACTAAGCTCATAACTGTGTAAAGTATTATATAGTGTATAGTTTTGTTGCTTTGTTTCTTTATTTCCCCTCTACTTTAGGCTTTGTTTGTATAGTTACTTTCATAATTTTTTGTCTTGTGTTCATTTTTAAATCCTCCTAATCTATTTTTTGAAGTTTAACCTTATTTCGTTGAGCTTCCATGGGTGTTTGTTATGAAATTGTCAAGTGTTGACTATGTGGACCAATGGATTGGCACCTGTTCTTATTTTCTAATGTTCTTTTCACACTCATAGGGGGTGTACATCCCTAATGAGAGCCTGTGTTAGTTCCAAAAATTTCACTAATCATTTGTGCCTTATTTTTGATATATTACTGCTTATATATATAATTTTTACTCCTATCTTCAAACGACCACCTCAGTTATCCAAAACTCTACATTTATATCAAGTCATGAAATCATTTTTCCATTTTTTCATCTACCTTGTGGAAACCCTATGCAATTCTAGTCCCAGATTACATCTAGATTTTTCATGTTTTATAATAAGTTTGGTTGTAGGGTCAATGTAGATCCAAAGTCTATGGTAGATTTAAGTAGAAAATCAAATTGTAAATTACACTTCCTTAAAATGCAAGATTTAAATGCAATGTCAAATTCCTCAAAGGTATGAAAAAAATGCAATATGAAAATTAAATACGTAACTCCCATGCCCACACAATAAAGTCAATGAGAAAATTTATAAAGTGCATTCCATGATGGAATAAGAATTTAAAAATTTAATTCCAAGCCATGGAGGGAGAGACCACATGGAAAGTCAAGCAATAAAAAATAAAAGTTTTCAAACAATAACATATTGGCCATGTGATCAGAGGGTCAACATTGGAAATAGAGGTTTGAAAATATTAAAACACACACCCTTAGTGAGCACTACATGAAAATGTCAAAGCAAATAAAACAAACTTTGGAAATGGAAAGGTGTGAGTCCATGTGGAGTTTGGTAGAGATATTTATGGGAGAAGCAAGTTTGATTTGTAATTTGTAATATGTCATTCAAGTTCCTAGCTCTGGTAGAATTTCTAGTCAGGGAAGTAATATGAAAAATGCACATATTAAAAATTAAAATTATGGAGTGTTCTCCCAAATGAAAAACCTAATTTTAAGTATTGAGACTAAGTGGAAGGAAAGATAGGTATAAATATCAATGCATAATATAATTTTTAAAAGTGTTGACTTGAAAAATGCATCTGAGACTCCCATACCCATAACAATCAACATCAAGATGCAATTGATGAAAAACATAGTAGGGAATACTATATGATAATTACATGTCTTTAAAAAGCAAATTATAAATTGTGTTAATAGAAGTGGAACCCATAAAAAAAGGTAATAAAGGAGGATGGAGGATAAATAAAGCATTGAAAAAAATCAAGTTTTCCAACTTGTAAAAAGTAGATAGATATTTGAATCCTATTAGAAGAGAAGATGGAAAAAAAATAAGTTATAGAGTAATTTTTCAAATTTAAAAATTCATGAAAAGTTCCCATATTTGTTGGTAGTTTACGATGGCCCTTTTAAGGGCATCGATCTAGAGAGGGTCACTTGTCAACATTCTTGTGCAGCAACAAATTCAAGAGGGAATACAATGCCAAGTAATACTATAGTTTGTTTCCACAATATTCGTATCTCAACTTTGGTTTTGTTAAGAGAGAGGTCATATTTTTGAATCCATGATGGGTAAAAAGGAAAAAAATAACAATAATAGCAAACAACTATAGCAGAATAAAAAATGGAGGTTTGTTTGGCATGCATTGTAAATACCATGAACTAATGTCAACATTCATATGTCTTACATCCCTAGAGGATGAATGAACTAGTGCTCATCTAGATAAATAATAGGGGTACATTTATGAATGAATGGTATAAGACATTTAGGTCTCTCATATTAGATAGATTGTCAAAGTGTTTGATATTTTTACACATTATTTGGATATAAATATAATGATGTAGGCTGGAATATACACTTATGAGATATGATGGATATGTTGGCATTAATACATGATTTGTGTATGGAGGTGTTCCATATGGTCCAAAATAATATGCATTATGGGTGTGTATGTTTTTATTTGGACATTAGGTCATATCAAGGATCATGAAGATAGAGGGAGTCTAAATATGAAATCATTAAAATTTCATGTCCTTGATGAGGTTGATGAAATTCTTAACATATGATTTATGGATGTGTTGGAGTTCATTCTTGGAAAATTTAAGGATGTAAATGGTATGTCTCTACAATGTGAAGGTGGAAAGTTGAATTATTTGAATTAAAAGGAGTAGTTTATCTTTGTGTGTTAGACTAGTAAGTAGACATGACTGCTCTAACACGACTATAATAAGAGATAGTTAGTTGCATTGAATGGAATAAAAAGAGATAGAGAAATCTATAGGTAGTACGGTGAGCCAATCCATAGATAGTAGACATCTTCAAATCATTATTCAACATTTTGGAGTGATGTTTTATGTCGAGTTTGTGGCAATGGTGGGCATCCAACAATTAATTTCCTAATGAAAGGATCATCACAGAGGGTCCAGAGTTTAAAATTATGGATGTAAAAGACTAGATAATGTAAATAAATAGAATAATGGTGATTTAGATCGCCCATCAAAGGTTAAGTCAACAAGGACAACTAATTTTGAAAATGGTAGGATATCATTTATTTGGTGATGTTTACAAAAGTAGGGCAATGCAAATCTTTTATTGTTGAACATTTTTGATTCAAATACATTATGCAAAATGAAAGGTTTTTATGTTGAGGTATCAAATAGAGAAGGATTTGGATACTAGAAAAATATTTTATATCATACTTTGATAAACTAGGATGAATGGTTGACTAGGGGAAGTTCCTAAGTTGGAAAACAACATGCAAAATACAAGTCTTCAAAATACAAGTTATAATATGTTGTCTAACTTCCCAATCCTACTAGTCAATTTAGCATAATAAAAGTAAACTCAAATGGATGCCTATGGGAGATTTCAAAGAGGATTGAAATTTTCCATTTTTACAAATGTGTAAATTACAAAATGCACTCAAATATCCAAAACTCACCAATCAATGTCTGTCAAACATGAGGTCCCAGTTCAAAGTCAAACTTTCAATGCCAATTGCAATTTTCCATTTTTCCAATTTACAAATTGCATTTCAAGTTCCTAAGTATACGGGGGAAATTTTGAAAAGAAATACAACCCCAGAATATAAGTTGTGAAATTTCAAATTGTAAATTGTAATTAAAACTCTTAATTATGCAAGGAAACTTTTAAGTGGAACTGCAACTACAAATTACAAGTTGCCAATTCTCAAGTTGTAAATGTGATGTTGAGATCTAGATTTCCACCATAAAAAGGAAGTGAAAAAATATAAATGGGATCCAAATTCCCCATAAGGATAAAAATGTGTGCTTAAACTAAGAAAGGTTTGGTGGAAACCCTAAAAGTCAAAGTGAAGAAATGTAATGTGTGGAAAGGCACATTAAACTCAAAGGTGAAAAAGGGTTTGCAAGGCCAATCTAGGCCATTCCAAACTTATTTCTAAACTATCCATGGACCTAGAGTATTCCAATCCCATCATTTTAAGGCAAGCCCTGTTCTTTAGTGTACACAATATGAATGGCAATTGTCTAGAAGTTTCTAGCTATGCAAATGAATGATCAAGGAAGGTCAAGTAATTTTATAAGAAGACAAAGAGTTTATTTGGATCTAAAGGTAATATTATCCTTCATGATTGAATGAAACTCGTTTCTAGACATGAATATCAATTGTTTACTTAGAATTATTTTCCTTATCAAGTCATGAATATTATAGGTATGGTGAAGAAAATATTCTAGCTAGAGCGTCTTGTTAGACATATTCTCAAACCAAAAGGGTGAGAAAATTGTATAAAAGGAGGTCTTTTCCTCTTCTGAAATGTTTTTGTTGGTTGTTGTTCTTTCTAGGTCTGAAGCTCTTTCAACCAATTTTAGGATCCATTGCTGTGTGTGCATTTTGTCTCTCTTGCTAAGGTGGTTGTAGTTGTACATCAATTAGTAAGATTTGAGAGCATTGTAATATGTCTCCCCAATTCAAGGAACAAACTCACCATGATTTTCCCCATGACATCATTCTAAAATAAGTATTTATGTAAGCTTTACTTGTAAGATAATGGAAAATGCATGTGATTTTCACACTTTCTTGTTAATGAAAGGCAATAATATGTTTTACATGCTCTGATAATAGGATATATAATTTCATTATTATGAATGGTTGTCATATTAGGCATAGATATAGGTTATAAACCCTTTTCTACATTTTGATTTGGAAATGTGTTGTTGATAACCTCTTAAGGGCACCTTGGGTTTATGGATTTGATAGGAAAAAGTAGTTTTATCTCTAATTAAAGTGTATGATTTAGGGTTTCATAAAATAATTTTAACATTTGCATTTCATTGGCACTAATAAATTAAAACCACTCCCTATATTTCCTGTAGCTTTTATCTTAGTATTTTACACCCTTGCGAATGAATGATATCATGTATGTTAAAATAATTATTATTAACTACAAAACCACAACACCACACCACTATTTTGTAACGAATCTAACTCATCCCACCCTATTATACCATACAAATAATACATCTATTTCATATTATAAGTGTTATTTTCTTATAGATGCATAGATATTGCATACTTAACTTGTATCTATATTTTGTGCTTTGATGTTTAACACTACAATCTTCCATTTAACCCCCTATTGTTGAAAATTTATTTTTAAATGAAGGTTGGAATCATATCCTCATCTGTCTTTAGTATCTTTTATCTGCCCTAGTGCATTTGTTCATTTCATGTGAAAACACTTCTTGGGTGGAGTGAATAAGTCTGGTTATACCCTAGTCATATTTGTGTTTGTTGTGTGGTAAAAATACCCATGAAAATTGAATTTCACTATCCCTCCATGTCATTAAGCTACCCCTTAGGTCCTCTCACCTTGGCTCAGGTAGAGATAGAATTATCAAGGAGACAAACATACCCTCTATTGGTGTCTTCCAATCATTGTATGTGTTTAATCCATATGATGCTAAAACCTTCCCCAAGTATAATGACATATTTTTGGGTTTTTCATCTTCATTTTCCATTTTCTCAAAGTGTTCAAGGCTATGTGCACGAGGTGTATAACTAGGAATCAACACATTATATATTAATATAGTTAATATAACTAGACACATGATTATAGTTCTCAATAATATCCATGAGATAACTATGATTTAAAATGGATCATGATTTATTACTTTTATATTAAATAATTTTATGGCTTACCACATCCTAATATTCAAATGGTCACATGGATTGGACACATCACATTATTCACAATGCATCCACATGTCCTCACCCAAAATGTATGGAATTGATCCCAAAGTAAACCCAAATGTATAATATAGCACATGCCTTCATAGAAATAAATAAAATATAAAGTGAATGGAGTAGTGGTGGACCAAGCCTTCATAGAAATAAATAAAATATAAAGTGAATGGAGTAGTGGTGGACCATGCCTTCATAGAAATAAATAAAATATAAACATAGCACATAACTTGATTCATATGTAAAATCATGGAATTCAAAATAATTAATCTATATTATACTTTATAATGCATCTATCAACATGAATACTCATCATGTGTTTCATAGAAGAGAGTGGCATAACATTAAAATTAGAATGACTAGTGAGTACCTTATATTCCATGTGGTTACCAATGTTTCAAAATTTCATCACACTACTTCACATGGATGTAACTAACTTAATTAATAATACTTTGAGACTTTATGGACTAAAACTAATTACACATGTTGCATAGTCATAAAATTATTCCATGGAATACCTAATTAAATTTTATCAAAGACACTATATATGCACATTACTCATGCATGCTAATTGATTATAGATATACAAGTGGCCTAGTTGGATTCCCATCACAAAATCAAAATAGGTTGAGTAGGGGTATGAAAATAAATATATTTGTGCCTCAATAAAGTCCCAATTTAGTAAAAAAATTTCCATGTATTTTTATGAATATGGCACCAATAAGGGTGCCATTAATTCCCATCATTGGGTTGATATGTACCAAAACATATATAGTGATAAGGCCATTTTATAAAATTGATTTCAAATTTTTGATGGATGTAATAATTATAGTTGATAGTGATTATGACCTCAAAAAAATAAAAAATAGGTTAATTTATCCTATAAAAATAAATGTATTTTTACCTCAATGAATTCCCAATCTACTAAAAACAATCAATGTAATTCAACGAGAGTGGTACCAAGATGAATGCCATACAATCCTATCATGAAATTTCTATGTCCCAAAACATTTAAAGTACTAATTCCACAATGTAAAAGTGATTTCACCTTTTTCATGTCACCCACAACTATAGTTTATATTGATTGTGACCTCAATAAAATAAAAAACTATAGGGCTACATTGTTTTAAATCAAGAGGGATTATTATGTATTTTACAATCTTTAATTAAATTCATACATCACTGCATAATGATAAAAAAATATCTCACCATAAATGAATATAAATGGTGAGAAATAGTGTAAGCCATTGGGATGGTGATGGTTACCATGATCAGTGAATTTTGTAGAAACATAATCCACATAGTCACAAGACTAAATGATTAAAAAGGTTGATCACTAGGTTACTCATCAATGACATAATTGATCGAAGTGTCACAATCCTGGTCTTTCATTTAACTTACAAAAAATCTTAAACATGTGAGTTAAATCACCATAATGAATTTATATTTATGAGAAAATCTCAGAGGGACATTAAATCAAAATGATTTAACTTATTCTCCTTATGACCACTACAAAAGGATATAGTACACATCAATCAGTGTAGTATTTAGTCAATTCCTAAGATCTAGCATTGATAATATAAAGATATATTTTTAATAGCTTATAATATTTTTATAATTATATTCATTGTATATATCATCAACCACACCTATAATTTTAAGAAAAACGAATGTAGACATATATTTTGTTTTGTTCATATCTCTTCCTAGTCACTACTTTGGTGATCTAACTTAAGTTTGTAGCAATGTTTATTTTTAATCCCTACCAAAGTAGGGTACTATAGATTTCATTGAAAGCTATTAATTTTTTGGTAGTACCCAATGAAACTTATTTATTTAGTTATTAGTTTAATTATATTAAATTTTGACATGTAAATTACATGGAATAGTCATTAGAAATGTTATTATAACATACTCCAAATACTTACTCTTGATTGTATCAAATTTTAATTACTTATATATAATATCATTCTCATAAATCATTTTCCATACACACATATATACCATATAATTTATTTATATTAATTTAAGTCATGATTATAGAGTTATATAAGCCATAATTAGCTAGCTAATACATATACTAAGCTAGGTAATTACATGAACACTAGATGAGAAAGATTTTCAGATCTTGAGAGTGTTTATGTGATCTCAAGAGATCATAAAATATTTTTTCACTATCTAAAGGTGCCATTAAATGATTCATCATAATTATTTTATAAAAAAATGGAGAGATAAAACTGAAGACCTAAGTGTAAAACCAATAACTAGTGTGACCAATAAAAGATAAAAGGTACCTTCACTACCATAGTGTAAAAGTCCATGTCTGATAACAATCCTCTGAGACAGATAAAAGAATATTCTCTTAGTCATGTACACATGAAAAGTGACTACCCAGAGGAGAATTTTCGTAAAATTGTTATTAGTTTACAAAGAAAGAAGCAATACATATAATTTTTGTTGATATCCACATCATAATACAAAGCATTGTGACAATTGCATGAATCCTTATAGGTATAGTTATAAAAATAGTCATAAATGTTGGTTGTTAATTCATGGTAAATAGATACCAACTTGTTATCATAGTGACACTATATCCCTACCTATTATAACATTATTAGCATGACAATTTTTATGAGACCATATCGATGACTTCACATCAACAACATGGGCAACAAAGTCCCTCTCTTATTAGTAGGCAAATCTACCTTTATTGAAAGCTAAAATAGGAAAGTAAAAAATATTTACAAAGAAAGGAATGTAAATCATGGGCTAATAATTTTTACGTGAAATTAAGAAAAGGAGTTTTTAGAAAGGAATATGTAGAGAAGGAGAGAGAGATAAGGGATAAGTTTTATGCAAGAAATTCAACAAGTTAGAAACTAAAACTAGATGAAAGTGTTGAGAAAAGATTTGCCTTTCAGAGAGAAAAATATCTCTTGTTCAATGGATCAAAAATACATAATCATATCATTAGGGATATGAAAAATAATATTTGAGAATATTTAAATTTTATAACATAAACTAATAACCTTCTATATTTTTGAATAGAAATAACTAAGCAAAAGTTTCTATTCCCACCGAGATTTTCACATGCATTGGAAGTGTAAATTACAACTCAAGATAGAAACTTTGTAATCTAATTTATTATTAGACAAAATTTGAAATTTATAAAAATGGAAATAAAAATTAGATATGTTGAATTAAGAAAAAATATAATTCAAAATAGATTACTAACACAAAGTTTAGGAACACCTCTTTGTATTTGTTCTGAAGAGTAGAATGACTAATCTCTATTTACAATGCTTTGCCAAAATTCTATCTTTATAAAACCATTTTTATGAATATAAAAATTGTATTTATAGGATAAAATGGGTCATTATAGTGAAAAATCACCTATTTTTCATTTTTTATAGAATTGAAAAAACACCAACTAGAAATTACAACTTGAATTGGTGAAAAAAATTTAGAATTTGGTAGCACTTGAAAAAACAATTAGTGTTTTTTAACTAATTGAAAAAGCAAATTATCAATTTGAAAAAATTGAGAAATAAATTAGGAAAAATTAAAATCTTTAGTATTACAATGCACATAAATATAAGGGGAAAAAGAGTGCCACAACACATGTTAGGCACAAAGAAACAAGAGAAGAGAATGCACAAAGACTGAATGTAATTCATCATTATTCTTATTACTATATTGATAATTATACCCCTTTAAAGAATTCATAAAATCTCTATATATATTCCTTAATCAAGTCTTCATCTAGTACATCTATGTAATTTTAGGTAATGTTTGTTGCGTATTCTAATTCTTTCATTCCTTGAAGCTTGCCTTGGAGAATATTTATTTTCATATTCAAATTATAAACATTCACATGGCTTTTGGATAGCTATTGAAGTTCTTCATGATCAAATGAATATGTATGATTGAAAATGTCCTTAATTTTCTCTTTGAATTCTCTAATTATTATCTCAATTTAAATCATATACCCCTCTTGATCTTTGTCATTAGGAAAATGATAATTCAAATTCTTGACCTCATTGTCGATTTCCATCATCATATCTCTTTCAAGCAACCTTGAACTATTTAATTTTAGAAAAAACTTTTGTAGAGACTAGATTCAAAATTTAAAGTTCCAAATAAACTCAATCTCTTAGACAATTTCATCCTTATTGATCACTTCATTTTCAACAAGATCAATAGAAGGAAATTTCAAGAATTCAACCAACCAAGGAATGAGTTCCTCCCAATTTTGTTTCTCTTGAACATATCCTTTTACCTTTTTCACTAGTTACTCATATTTTCATTGAATTTTAGTGAACATCATCACTATAGTAATAATTGTTGATGCCCCTTGATTGATAACTTTTTTAGTCCAATCTTTCACTGCATTAACTATTTGGCCTACCTATCTTAACTTTTCAAATTTTTGATCATGAAGACTTGATGAAGTGATAGCTAGTTGAACTAACCCAATTAATCTTCATATTATTGAGTTAAATTATTCCACCTTCTCATTCAGTTCATATTTCATCACCATGTATTTATTCATTTTTTCAATGATGGTACCAATATCCAACTATACTTCTCCTTTCATGCTTTCTTTGGTTGATTTACCCAAATAGACCTTGGATACCTAGTAGTATTGAATCCTAATTTATGACTTATCCATTTCAACTATAAGAATTCCCACTTATGCATATTTTCTCCATTTTTATTTTTCACCATTCATGAAACCATTCTCATTTTCTTTGGCCTCTTTGAGAAAGGAATTATCAAGGTTTCAATATCTAACTATTCAATTTTAACAATTTTTCTTGTTTTTTTTCTCTATTGTAGATAAACAATCTAAATTTTTTGTTCTTTAGGAAGGCAATGGGATATAATTTGAGATAGGTCAAATAAGCCTAGCTAAATTTGACTAAGGTTTTCTCTAAAACAGGGTACTTAAATATATATTTCAATTTGTTATTTTATATTGATTGTATCAAAAGGAATTCATAGAGAAGGGGAAAGAGGAAACTAAGGATTCGAGGGAGAAGATGAAGAGATATGAGTAACATCTTGTAATGGGAAATTAGGAGACATAGGGAACATTGTATCATCTGAAGAAAAGAATTGATAAGCTATATTCTCTACCAATTTCTGAGAAAATGAAAAACTATCAACTTGAACCTCTTGAGGAATTGAAATTTTAGGAGAAGAAGAGACATTTTCACCTAAGATTTTTATTTTAATCTTGATGGTATTATGTGGTTGAACTTATTGTTTAGTAGATTTAGGTTTATGTGCCTCTTCTATCATTGGGGATTATCCACTATGTCTTGCTTCATCTAATTTTTTTTGGTCATCATGTTTCTTGTAGAAGCTACCAAATTTTTCTTCACTAGGAGACATGTGGAAATCAACATCCACAACATCCACTCCTTTAATTTTCAACCACTTAAGAGTTGTGTCAAGTACAACTCTTGTTTAACTTGTGAGAGAAGAAGATTATATTTTATCCTAATGTACTAAGGGTAATGGCTTTGTTATGACTCTTTATTTATCAAAGATGGGATCCAATATTACCTCATCATCCACCAATTTTTTTAGCACTTTAAGTATGCCAAATTTTAATATTTATCTCATGGTAAACGAAGAATAGTCCTTGATTCTCACTACTTTCTAATCATTGTAATCCATCTAATAATCTTAAAAATGCGTAATATCTTTAAATTAAGATCAAATTTTGTACTCAATTAGGCCCTTATTGTTGAATGAAAACATACTTTTAAAAATCGTGAGGTTATAGAGAAACATTTATAATTCAAATATCTTGGCATTCAACAATGAATAGAATGTATACCAACCAATTGAAATTTGAAATTTTAGCCTTATTTTATATTAACTTGTTAGGAACTTGTGCATTTCAACAAGTTATCTCACTAATGCATCAATGCCCAATTATTACTAACATATCATGGTAGTATATAAGGATCAACTTCACAACCAATGATTCTAAAATAACTATAGGTTGAGAACTGTATGAACCATGTTCCCCATGTTGATATCTTTGTAGTGGCCATAAATGATATTTTTGTGTTCAAGAGTCCATTAAAAATAAATAGATGATGAAATGAAAAAAACAACCATTTACCTTTATAATGTAATGAGCATTATACTTCAATGCTAACTATGGATAGAATTCATACACCATTGATCTCCAAAAATTATCCATTGTATACAATCTATCAAAATATATTCAATTCACTATAGTGTAAATGATAGACAAAGTCATATAGAAATTTGATGTGATGTTTACCTCCATGAGATGCTTGTGAATGGCATCACTAATCAATTATATCCTATTGATATATTACATATTTTTAAGGATGACTAAAATGAATCTATACATATGTGTATGAATGTTCTTTGCCATTTGATTTACCAATATCCTATGTAATAATGTTATCATGTCACTTATCTCATCTTGGAAATTGGATCTTATGAGATTTTTTTGATGTTGAGAGGAGGAATGTTTTAGTTTAGTCAACTAAGCTTTGTTGACTTGTTTATAAAACACCATAATATTGTCATCTTAATAGTTTTGGGAAGAATTAGGGGTCAGATGCATAATGGATTCATGATCTAGAAGGTGAAAAATATTATCAATTTGCTCAGGAGAAAAACTCACTATCAACTCTCCATAGGGATCACTTATCTCCCTTATGTATGAGTTATAGTTAGTTCCCATGATAATAACTAACTCAAGAGATTGTAATGACATTGGGAATGTTATTTCCTATCCGAATCCACTAACATAAATAATTTGGAAAAAAATTGTGTTATTTACTATGTTCTTTCTTTCTCAAAATTCATCTAAGTTAATGTTACCTAAATCGATGTCAGTGATATTTCCAAAATTGCACTCTAGTGATGAAGTAAGTGTAGTTCCCTAAAATTTATACTTCATGACTTCTTTTCCCTTATTCATAATCTTCTTTTATAGAGTAGGATATGAAGACACCAGTTTGTCAATAAAGCTAAAAAATTGGAAAATTTATATAAAAACTTCTTATTTATGAAAACTGATAGAATTAAAAATGGAAGTCTGTACTTACAAGTTCATCATGAAAATTACTTTAGCATATTTCTAATGTTCCTTTATTAATTTAAAATTTTCTTTTTACCAATTTCCCTAATTGTAACTGCACATATAAAAATCCCTCTCTATTACTTATTTAGCAAACCTTTCTAGCCAATAGAAATAAATTGAAGAAATTATAAAAAATTTGTTTCCAATTTTTAAAATATTTTCCTTGTTTCCTATCATTTTTCTATTATTCACAATTTAAAAATCCCACTATATATATATATATATATATATATATATATATATATATATATATATATTCAACTTTTTCTTTGTAAAATATCATTCATTCATCAAGGGAGTCTCATGACCATGTAATTTTTTAATTCATGAATAAAATGATAAAAAATTCACCCCCACCAATTTTATCTCCTATTTTTAATAGGTGGGTGAAACTAAATTTTTAATTAAAAAAAACCTATAAACATTTTTAACATCTTCCTCCCCTAAGACAAAACCATACCATCCAAATTCATGGAAATTGAAAATTGGCAATTGAAAAAAAAATTAAATGCAAACTTTATCTCATTTCTTTTTTTCATGCTTTTTCTTAAAAAGAAATTCACCCTTATACATAGCCATATGGTTGGCTATATGGAGGCCATATGACTCAATGTTTTAGCATAAAAGACCAAAAAAAAAAAATTTAAAAAAATTACCAATATATAATTTTTTCCTTAGGTCATATGGCTTGATTGGCTAGAAATAATTAAAAACCTACCCTTTTTGGGGGGTCATATGGTCTAGGTTGGTGAGGAAAAATAATTAAATTTATTAGATTTTTCAATTAAAAATGTTCTTTTCCCCTAATGTGTATGTCTCATCCTTGGAAATAATCAATTGATTTTGTAAAAGTTTGCATTCTTTGTCTAAAATATGTTCATGGGGGGAGGCATATAGATTGTATGGTGCTCCTTGGGAGATATTGAAGTTTCAAAACCAATATTTAAACTAGATAAAATAATTAGAATGAATGCTACATGGTGTGACTGGGAGAGAGATGAAGAAATAATTAAAAAAATTGGTAGACTTTTCACTTACTTCTTTGAGTAAGATGTTTGATTTTAAAACTATATATTTACAAAAACAAAAAAAAGCTTTGTGAATTTGAACAGTGGAAAATCACTACATTTTTTCAATTCATTTCCCATCTTTTGGCTTGAAAAACTTCTTCTCGGCATATGTTGGCTATAAAATGAATGGAAATTAATTTTTTAAAACATTAAAATTGCTAGAGTGAACATGTAAATTGAAAAGATATTTTTTAATGAAAGATAAACCACTTTTAACATTACCCAAAAAAGTAATGGTATTTGCATGATTAGCATAAAAATTTAATGAGTTTTCATGTAGGCTTGAAAAATAAATTTTAATTTGCAATGATAATTTCCACCATTCAAAAATGTAATTTGCAATGTAGAAGTTTGCATTTACATACCTTTTAGAAACATAACTTGCATTTGCAGAATTTGGGGTGGCATGAATTGCAAAATTAAAATTTTGAGTTGCATGAAAAAGGGAAATTTAAAATGTTTTTATAATTTACATGGAGTTTTAAATTACAATTTGCAGAGAAACTGAAAACAAAATTGCAATTTATATAAAAATTCAAAACTTTTTTAGAAATTGTATGTAGGGTGAAAAATATTTTTGAAATTGCACAAAGATCAAATTAAAATTGTAAATTTTTTGAAGACCAAAAACAAAATCACAATTTTCATGGAAGCTTAATTTTTTTTTTAAATTTCAAAAGTTTATGAAAAAATAACTTGAGTTTGCACAACTAATGAAAAGTTGAATGATTTTTGTAAATTACGGGGAACACTAAAGGATTTTTTCATGGGATGTTTAAAACACACTTTTAAACAATTTGATGTAAAAAGATAATTGGCCATAATCTTTTTAATTAATATATTTTATTTTTTCTAAATTTTGATGGTTTCAGGCAAAACTCAAAAAAAAAAATCCATTATTATAAAATAAAATTTCCACTAGCTTTTCACCATTTTCAAAAACTACAACAATAACTAGTTATGACTAAGATTTCAAACTATAAGAAATGAAAATAACTTCAAATCTATGGATTCATAGGCCAATGATTTATCAATAAGGAAACAAAGTCTTCAGCAACAACTTGGATGAATTTGAAAAATATTTGAATCTTTGATCTTCATTAAAGATATGGGTACTCAATCCTTAAAAAAGATTTCATATGCTAAAAGATAATGTATGTGAGGTTTATGTACTAAACCTAATGGGTGATTTCACATATCCAAAAAGGATATTTTATGAGAGGAAATTTTTAGTTATATGTTTTTTCACAAACTAAAATGTGAAGACTGAAGGTTTTTTATTACAATTATATATCATGATCTAGCCAACTGACAGTCAATTCACCCATCTCAATCATATGAGAAATGAACATGTGATGTTATGTCATATCCTTAACTTTGAAGTATCTTCATTCAACCAACTAACATCTAGTTTTCCCATCTCAATTGTATGAGAAATGAACAAGTGTTGCCAAACCAAATGACTTACTCTTAAGTTTTGCATGTCCTTATTCAACAAACTGATAACCATTTCACCCATCGCAATCATTTGAAAAATGAACACATGTTGTTTGTCCAAATCACATGTTTATAAAATTTTCATGTTTATCTCCTATTCACTTGAAGAGATCCATGAAAACTTGTATAATCTATCAATCTTGTAAATCATGTGATTGCTCATGATGTCCTGAAATAAAGATCACAAATACAAAAATGTACAGGCAAGATGACTAAAACATAGAGAAGAAGGTAAAATAGAAGTTTGTTTCATTTATCTAAAAATAATGCATACAAAAAAATTAAGACCAATAAAGAAACACCAAAAAAAAAAAAAAAAAATAGTCACATATATACAAAAGAGGGCCACTTGATTCTTACTAGAAATAGTGTTTGACTATTTATAGTTGAAGGGCAATGCGAAATGAGTTCCCTTAGAATAAGCTGAGGTAAAAAGTGTTTTTACCACAAAAGTCCTTGACCTTGAATGGTCCCAGCCAAATTGAATCAAATTTTTTGTGACTCCCTATTGGTTCTCAATAGATATCCCAAAGTAGAACTAGATCTCCTACTAGGAATTCTCTTTTCTTTGCCTTTTTGTCAAAGATAACTTTGACATGAGCCTGATGTTATTTGATCCTATCAACTATATATATAGTTATTTTTTCCAATTCATATAAGCAAAATATATATTTTTTTATCTATCTAGTTATCAAAATTCAAATCTCAACTGCTCTAGACAATTACAGGCCATTTAACTCAATAGTTAATGAAATTATAACATATATTCCATATAAGAACTAGAATAGAGACATAAAAATATAATTTTTAGGATTTATACAATATACCCAAATTACATCATATACCTTATTATGCCATGTTTTTAGATTCTCATCTACTACCTTGCACATAATTGTGAAAAAAAAATTGTTGCTTGATTTGGCTTGACCATTACCTTGAGGATGATAGTTTAACTAATGAGATATATAAATGTCATATCCATAACAAAGTTCAATCATATTTGAAGATTAAACATTAGAGGCATTATATATAACAAATTAAAATGGAATTTCATGTCATATCAATATATTTTCCTTGATGAAGTTACAAGCAACTTTTGATGTTGTTCATTTTACAAGAATAATTTATACCTAATTTGTGAATTAATTCATTATTTTGGGAACATGAGTATGAGTTATGATCTAATAAGGGTTCAATATCCCAACAAAATCTAGTCCTCATTACTAGAATGCTTCTTCAACTATCACCAGTTAAACGAGAAGTGCTACTAACTCAGGTTTGCTTATAAATTCCTGACATGCCTCACACTCTCTCACCCATTTGTATGAATATTTTAAAAGAGTTGGATAATTATAACGATCTCTAAGAATTTTAAATTTTTTTACCTTGGCATAAAAGTGCCCTGTAAAGGACTGATCATGAAAATCTTGAAATAATTTCTTCTATAGTTCCCTATCAACACATCTTATGAAAAAACCATCAATACTTTTCCTAAAAAGAGTGCCATGTTATATTCCATACTTATTAGTTTGTAACATGACCATTCTATGTTGTTAACCATCAAAGTTTGTAGGACATTCTTTGTAAATTAGGTCAAAAGCAATTTCATAAAAACAATCATCATTAGAATCAACAAAAAATACCAAAAGAAGCTTTTGATCATCTTGTTTGCCTAAAACTATCAAATATTTTGATTGAATATCTCCTTCTTATGCCATGAAATGAAATAGTCCTTTTCTTCAAACTAGTTTTTTAGGTTTTATTTCTAAATAAAATTCTCACACTTTAGTTATCTAATTCCCTCAATTAAAACCATGTTTTTATTGAGTCATAATAAATTTGACTATTGTACTTTATACCATTACAAAATATTGTGAATGCAATATACAATACATTAATTACTTAACCAATATCATAAATACATAAGTATGTTTTCCCTTAGGAGAATATTTCAATTCATAATATTTTAGATTAAATGTCATAAAGAAAATTGAGGATTCAATACCCTCATTTCTTTTGAATCAATATTGCTGAGAATATATACTCTAAAGCACAAAAATAAATAATGAATTATTTCATAAAATTAAGACAAACTAATGTTTCCACATGAGCAATAATAGTCATTATCTTTTAAAATGTCATTTTACCTTTATTTTTACACTTGAAATAAGGTTTTCCTTTCATCATGTCCACAATATATCTATTGAGCTATCAAAATCTAGAATGAATCTTCTAAAAAAGTTCACTTTGCAAAATAACGAATGGAATCTTGGTTTAATTGTAGACAAGGAATTTTTTTGAATCTCCTAAACCCTTTTTGGATAAATTATTATTACTTATTTTGAAATAATATGACGTGGGATTTTACCTTCAGTCACTCCAAAGATGGATTTATTAGGGTTGAGAAAAATTCAACATAAACAACACTTTTTATAGATTCTCTCTAAATGCGCATGGTGAGCTTCTCACTTTGTTGGGAAAACTATCACATCATCAAGATACACTACAATGATTTCATTATTCAATTCTTTGAATGCCAAATCACTTACACTCTCAAAATTAGCTCTTGCATTAATCAATCCAAATTGCATTTGTCTATATAAAAGAGTATGCCAAGGTGTTGTGAAAGCCATTTTATGTTGATCTTCCATGTTAACCTAAATGTGGTTTTATCCTAAAAAAAATCCAACATCGAAATCATTTAAGCACCTATTACCTCTTGGTAACTTGATCTATGACTGGTAATGGATAATTATCTTTGAGGGATGTTTGGTTAAGGTTATTGGAATCAACATAGATTCTAATCTAATAATTATTATTATGAATTGGTACTATGTTATCTATCCAATTTGAATGGTGGATATGGAAAATAATGTGAGAATCAAGCATATTTTTCACTTTCACAAGAATTTTTCATTTGATTTTAGGATTGTATTATCTCATTTTTTATCTGAAAGGTTTTCTGTCAAGATTTAGAGGAACTATATGTTACATCTCTTTAGGATGAAAAGACTTCAGGTCTATGTATAAATATGCAAGTATATCAATATATTTATGGAGAAGGCTAATAAACTCCCATTTTTCTTTGGGTGAGGAACATTTTCTAACATTGACAAACCTAAGATGTTACTCTAAACTAATGTTTATTTTTCCAAAATAAAGATTTGCTTTTTGCATTTTACTTTTTAAAAATCTATCATTCGTAATTAAAATTTTAGGACTTTTGCATTTTAGTAATGTTACATTTTAAAAAATCTATCCTTTTTCCTTTTTGCATCAACATTTTATAACATGGCCTTTGGGAATTTTATTTCTTTCTAACTTGATAACACTTGATTCATATTCAATGCATGAACTAAATACATCTATATAAGGAATCACTACCTTCAAATTACATATTTTTGAAAATGTAGGCTTTCACAAGGAAAGAGATAATCTACTGATCATCATTAAAAAGTTTCCAATTATATGGATTGTCTGGGATACTCAGTATTTATACTAGTTCAATAATGTAATTGTTTGTACCAATATCTTTATGAGGAATCATCAAATAAGATGATACTCCTAAAATGTCATCTTTAGATTTATGCTCTTAAGGAATTGTATTAATAGAGAAAGCATCAAAGATCTCAATACTATCCCAAACACTATTATTATAATTCCTTAATTGATAATTTTTCACTTGGTATTGACCTTTTACATATTTTATAATGAGTTCAGCGTCACATAAAAAATTCAAATTCTTGATTCCCATTTCTTTTATTACCTTCAAACCTTTCAAAAGTGATTCATATTGGTCTGTATTATTGGTATAGTGAAACTACAACTTATAAGAAAAATAGAAATTTCATTAGAAAGATTTATCAAGATTATTCCTATTCCTTAACCTATTAAAGAACAAATATTACCAAATAATGACACCTAAATGTCATTCGGATTCGATTTCATGATTTCTAATAACTCAATATATTTTTTTGTCATTAGAAGATAGTTACCAACTCCTACATCTTAATACAAAATATCAGATCTAGGATCATCAACCTTTTGTGTTGTGTATTTCATTTTGAATTTAGGATCTATATGTTATTTGACTTCTTTTAATAGAATCATAGCATGTGATAAATCTAGTTGGATTTTTACTCCTAATTCTTTGTAAAAATTTCTACCCCAAAAAATGTCATAAGCTATTAAAATATTTGAGATCAAAATGTTTATTTTGATTCAATTTTGTTGAATTGATGCCAAATCCACTAGTCATATATTATTTTTCCAATTATAGGAACTTATTTCACCTTCATGGAATAATAATGCCCAAAAGCCTTAGTACAGGATAGCCCAAGAGCATGATAAACTTTGCTAGGCAAAACATTATCTAAGGTTGCTATGTTAATAATACAATTACTAACTTTTCATACCTTAAAGAATAGGTAAATGTAGATATGGTCAAATTTATTAGATTTAGAAGTCGTTGTGGCCATAGAGTTGACTTGATTTGAAATAATAGGGTTGGTTATGATTCCATTGAAATAGGATTTTTTAGCATTTCTTTTTTACCTTTGATGAAATGAACTAACCTATCTAACTACTCTATATATGTTCTCAAGTATTCATCTTGTTACATCTAAATCTTAATTTTGTTGACATGATCAATAATGTTAAAAGTAGGTAAATTTATAGAAGGTATCTCAATAGGTTGAGAAACATTGACATTAGACAAACTAGCTATTAGTAGTTAATTTACTTTTGTTTACACCAGTGGGTAGTTCTACATGGGAGGATAACTTTTGAAGTTCCCACCTCTGAATCACTAAACTACTTTTTCTCATTATGAGTTCTAGTAAACACTACAGAGGATTGACTATTAATATCCCAATAATCTCTTCATAATAATCTATTCAAATTATATTGTATGAATGTGTTTATGAAGTCACCACTCAGTTTTTAAATTTTACATTCTTGAAGTTCTAGATTTTATAATTCATTTTCTTCTTCAACTTTTTCTTATCCAAATATTTCCTTAATTTTCAATAGTACATTCACTGGTGCATTAGTGTTTTGTTAAGGAGTCTCAAGTCTGAGTTTTGGTTGATGATCTTATAGTCTAAGATGTTCTCTTTGAAAAAGAACATACTTATTCCTTGAAATATCTTGCTATAGAGCGGTAATGGTCTTATATTATATTATTAGCCATTTTTATAAGAGTTGTTATGTTGAAGATTATCCTAAAATTTGAGGCTTATTCCTTAAAGGTAATTTTTTTTAGTTTTATATACATTATCATGTCATCTTCAACATCAATAGCCAATTCTTGGGCTACTTAAAAATCTACTACCCTATCCCTCATCAATTGATAACTCACTTCACCTAACCGATAATTGATATAGAAGAATTTTTTATTTTCATTAGTAGGTTGTGTAGAAGGTGGTATCTTATTTATCATGATAATGAATTTGGATACAAATTATCTCATAGGTTTATAAACATCTATTCATTTTTGTAAGATGAGCAAGCAAAGCATGGCCATCCTTAGTTGGTTTAAATCTATTCTAAAACTTAATCTTCATGGTATTCTAATTTGTAAAAGATCTTAGATCAAGGTGGTAAATCTAGTCTATAGACCCATCATGTAGTGTTTCAACAAATAACCTAATGGCAAAATCTTCATGTTCTATGCTAAAAATGCTACATTTAACATTGAATGTTTCAAGGTGTTCATCTAGATGTTGTTTTCCATCTCCATGTAATTTTATAAAGTTATTTCTTAATACCTTTGGAAGGTCATGTAATTTTTGTAGAGCTTTGGACCAATAACATTTCCCCATGATAATGCCATATATTGAAAAATTACTTATAGGGTAATAATGATTTTTGTTAAGCCAAGAGCTAGGCTTGTCAAAGTTCCTCTTTAAGGTTGTTTATTTTTCTTATATATTGATAGAAGACTAATTATTCATTTGAACTTTCTTTGGCGTTCATGGATCAATTTAAAGCTATAATGTTTTTGTAATTGATAAAAATGTGTCAACTTCACCTTTCGTCTCACTAGCTCTAGTGAATCTTTTTTCTCCTAGTTTGTAAGAAAGTTACTAACATTGAGGCATAGGTTGAAGTTGAATATCTCTCTGAGCTGGCCTTCTTTATTATATTTTACATGAAGCTAATGCTTATTATCTCTATGCTAAAATTTCTCAATCTTATTTTTCTTCCAATATTCCAACTGGTCTCTGAAAATGTGTTAAACTCATGCTATTATCCAAAGTGAAAGTTATCAAATTTGATAAAATTTATTAATATGTTTGTATTATCCAATCAAAATTAGATTGAATAACTAGAGTTTAAGGTGCCTAAATTATCATGAGTAGAAAGTCCAGTTGCATAAAGTCTTTGGTTAGCTATGAAAACCACTCTTCATGTGTGTCTCTTTGCTTGTCTTCTTGAAGAAATATCAAAATTTCATTATGTGATGCTATCATGTGTTTCTTCTATTTCAAATTGTTCCCTAATAGTATTAAGCTAAGCATTGCTTATTCTATTATCTAAAGAAAACAATCAAAAACATGAAATTAGATCTTCTTCTAAAGCTTCTTCCAAATTTAAACCAAGTTGATAATTTATATTTTTAAGGCCTAAAATAGTCATGTGTGAGTTTACTTATTCTGAGATGCTAGATAAAATCTATAGGCTTTTCTTCATCCATAGATTCTTTCTTCTATTTATACATGTTCTAACTCTTGATTTAATATAACTAGAATAACTTGAAACTGAGTTATGAATATTTTTTAGAATCCTAAAATATTTGTTTGAGTTTTAGCATAATATCTAAGTTGTTAGATAATTCCAAGTCTAACATAGGTTGTTGGAGTGGTCCTTGAGATGATGGTAGAGTTATTTAGACTAGTATAATATGAGTGGCATGAAATTTGAACAAGTGTGCCCCACTATGGGTACCAAAAACTATTGGCATGAAAAATATTTAGGAGGACAAATCGATGATTTCACGTCAATATCATTGGGAATAAATTCCCTCTCCTATTAACATGCATAACTACTTTTACTAAAAACCAAAATAGGAAAGAAATAAATATTTACAAACAAAGGAATTTAAATCATTGGGTATTAATTTTAACCTGAAAGTATGAAAAGGTGTTTTTAGGAAGGAATATGAAAATAAGGAGAGAGACAAAATGGAGAAATTTTAAGCAACAAATTTGCCAAGTTAGAAACTGAGACTAGATAAAAGTGTTGAGATAAAATTTTACTTTCAAAAGAGGAAAATCTCTCTCATTAAATGGGTCTAAAATAAATAATAATATCCTTAGAGATATGAAACATACCCTAGAAGACTGTTTAACTCTAATAACATAGACTAATAACCTTCTATATTTTATAACAGGAACAACTAAAAGATTATATCTATTCCCACCAAGATTTTCACATGCATTGGGAATGTAAATTAAAATTATAGATATAAACTTTATAATATAATTTATTATTATCAATATTTTGAAACTTTTAATAATGGTAATTAAAATGTGATATGTTGAATTAAGCAAAAGCATAATTCAAAATATATTAGTAACATACAGTTTGAGAACCCCTCTTTATATTGATTTTGAAGAGTCTAATGACTGATCTCCCTTCTCAATTCTTTGACAAAATTATATCTATTTTTAACCCTTATTGTGAATCCCTAACATGTATTTATGGGATAAAATGGGTGTTTATGTTACAAAATGACATATTTTGCTTTTTTACATAATTATAAAAATGCAAATGAGAAATTAAAACTTGAAATGGTGAAAAATACTTTTTAGCATTTGCTAGCACTTGAGAAAACAATTTAGGGTTTTTTAACATTACGCAAAATCATATTGTCAATTTACATAACTTGAAAAATCAAGTTGTCAAAATTACAAAAATAATTTTCAAAATTAGAATGCACATTTATAAGGGGAAAAAGAGTGCAAAAACACAAGTTAAGCATAAATAAACAAGAGAAGAGAATCTAGAAACAATAAAATTAAGTATTAATCAATGTTTATATTATACTAAAAAGTATTTGATTTTCAAGAATTCATCAAATTTATGAATAAATTCCCTAATCAAGTCTTCATCTAGTCAATCTATGTACGTGAAGGCAATGTCTACTGAGTAGTCTAGATTTTTCTTTTTTTGAAGCTTGCCTTGTAGACTATTTATTTTCATATTCAAATTATCCACATTCACTCAAAATTTAGACAAATGGATAAGTTCTTAATGACCAAATGTAGATGTGGGATTGATAATCTCCTAAATTTTCTCTTTGAATTTCTCATTTAGTAGCTCAATTAAAATCAAATTCCCCCTTGATCCATGTCATTGACAAAATGATAAATCAATTTCTTAACCTTAATGTCGATTTACACCATTGTATCAGTTTCAAGTGACATTGCATTTTTGATTTTCTAAAGACATTCTTGAAGATAACGGATTTTGAATTTAGTGGCCCAAATAAATTTAATCTGATAGACAATTTCATCCTTATTGATCACTCATTTTTCAATAATATTAATAGAAGAAAATTTTGAGAATTTGACCAACCCAGGAATGAGTTCTTCCCAATTTTATTTCTCTAGAGCATATTCATTTTCCTTCATTGATAGATGTTAATAAAGTGATCAAATTTCAGAGAACATTATCACTATGATGAGAATTGTTGAGGCCCCTTGATCAATAATATTTTCAATCCAGTCTTTCATTACATTACTTGTTTGGCCTACCTCTCTTACTTTTTATATTGTATCAACATGAAGAATTGAGAAGTAATAACTTGTTGAAATGTCTAAATCAATATATATATATATATATATATATATATATATATATATATATATATATATATAACTAAGTTCAATTATTCAACCTTATCTTTTATTTCATATTTCATCAATTTGTATTTATCCATTTTTAAAATATGGTACCAATCACCAATTGTACATTTCCTTTCATCCCTTCTTTGGTTTATTTACCAAAATGAACCCTGTATACCTAGTAATCTTCAATCTTGATTTTTGGCTTATCCATTTCAACTATAGAAATGACCAGTTCTATATATTTTTATTCCTTTTCATCTATCACCATTCACAAAATTATTCTCACTTTCTTTGGCCCTTTTGAGAAATAAATTGTCAAAGTTTAAAAATCTATGACTTTAAGTTCAACATTTTTTCTTGTTTTATTCACTACTGTAGACAACTAATCTAAAGTTGTCATGTTTGAGGATAGAAATGGGACATAAGTTGAGAAAGGTGAAACAAGCCTAGTTAAAGTTTAATAAGGTGGTTTTCCAATACAGTCACCTTGAAAAGATGTTTCCATTTTCTCTTCTATATTGATTGTATCAAAAGGAGATCTTATGGAGGGGACAAAAGGCAACTCAAGATTCGAAGGAGAAGACGAAGAGATATAAGTAACCTCTTTCAATAAGAAATTAGGAAGCATAGGGAACATTATATCATATGAAGATAAGAATTGTTGATTTGTGTTCTCTAATAGTTCTTGAGAAAATGGAAAAATATCAACTGGAACCTCTTGAGGAATTGAAATTTTAGGAGAAGAAGAGACATTTTCACCTAACCTTTTTATTTTATGCCTGATAGTCTTTAGTGGTTGAACTTATTATTGATTAGCTTCACATTCATGTTCCTCATCTATCATTATGGGTTCTCCAATAGTGCCTACATAATCTATTTTTTCTATTTCATCTTATTGCTTGTAGAAGCTACCATATTCATCTTCCCTAGGAAGTGTGGTGAAATAAGCATTCACAACATCTAGTCATTTTATTTTCAACCACCTAAGATTTATGTCATGTACAAATATTATTATATTTTTGATAGAATTAGATTAAATTTTGTCCCAATGTACTACAAGAAATAGCTTTATCATGATGTTTTAATTTTTAAATATGGGATCCAATGTTACCTTATCATCCGCCAACTATTTTGTCAGTTTCATTATGCCAAATTTGACTATTTGTCTCATGGTAAACCATGAATACTACTTCATCCTCACTAATTTATCCTCTTCATAGTCCATTGAATAGTCTTCAAAATGTCTGAAATGTTGAAATGAATATCTAATATTGTGGTCAATTAGACCCTTAATATCGATTAAAAATCTACATTCAAAAATTCTAAGGTTATAGTGATACATGTTTGTTCAATTATCTTGGCCTTCACTAGTGAAAAGAAAGTATACCTACCAATTGAGATTGTAAATTTGATCATTATTTTATATCATCTTGTTGAGAACTTGTGTTTTTCAAAAAGTTGTCTCACCAATTCCATCAACACATAGTTATCACTAACATATTGTGGGATCATATAAGGAGAAAATTTCAACCCAGTCATTCTCAAATAACTAAAGTTCAAAAATTGTATAAACCAAGTTCCCCATATTGTTATCTCTATAGTGGTCAAAATTGATATTCTCTTGTTAAAGGGTTCCTTTTCAGATAACTAGATGATGAAATGAATAAAGTAATAATTTATCATTCTAAAGTGATGAGCATTATCCTTCAACCCTAAAAGGGGATAGAATACATACACCATTGCTTTCCCTAAATCACCCAATATATGTAATCCATCAAAATAAATTTGACTCACTATAGAATAAATGAGATACAAAGTCATATAGAATGCTGATGTGACTTTTACCTCCATGAGCTAAATGTGAATGGCATCACCAATCAACTACCACCAATTGATATATTTATTGTTTCTAATGATGATACAAATGAATGTATACGTTCATGTCTAAAATTTATTTTACATTTGATTTCATAGTATCCTATGCAATACTCTGATCGTATCAATTATCTCATCTTTGAAATCAAAGCTTGTGAGATTTTTAGAAACTGAGTGGAGGAATATTTTGGCTTAGTCAACCATTATTTGTTGACTTATTTGTAACATGACATACTATTGTCATCCCAAAATCTTTAGGAGTAATCAAGGTTCAAATGCACAAAGTGTTCATGATTTGGAAGGAAAACAATATAGGCAATTTGCTCACAAGTAAAACTCATTACAATTTCTCCCTAGGGATACCTTACCTCCCTTGTCTCTGAGTTATAGTTATTTACCACAATCAAAACTAAGGAGAATTTAATAACATTAGGAATGATACTACCTATGTCAATCTATTTTCACAAATACTTTGACCCAAATCCATCTTATGCATTATGTTTGTTTCTTTTCCAAAACTCATTTAAGTTGATGTGACTTAGATCAATGTGAGTGATATTTCTAAAATTGGACTCTAATGGTGATTAAAGTTTCACTCCCTAAAAATGATACTTCATTATTTCTTTTCCTTTATTCATAATTTTATTTTCTAGATTAGGAGATGAAGACATCAATTTGACAATAAAACTGACAATTTGGAAAAGTTGTGGAAAAATCTTCTTATCTATAAAAAATGATGGAATTAAAAATGGAAGTTTATACTCAGAAGTTGATCATGAAAATTAATTCAACATGTTTTTAATGTTCTTTATTTAAATATCAATTTTCCTTTGACAAATTTCCCTATTAGCAACTACACCTATAAAAATTCCTTTGTATATCTTAATTATCAAACTTTTTTGGCCAATGGAATTGAATTGAAGAAATTATAATCTAAATTTCCAATTTTATAATTTCACGTAACATCAAAAAATGGGTAAATGTGATCACAACTACAAATTTAAAACTTTATAGTGCTTCATTATGTGTTCAACAGATGAAGTAGATTACTTAAAAGAGCAAATCTATCAAACATTATTATGTTTGAGAGGAATTAAATTAAAAGTTGAAATTGCATATCACAAAGTTGAAATCATGTCACAAGCATTAAATTCAATGTTGTATATGACACTTGGCATGGGAGAGTTAGCAATAATGCAAATTATTAATTTTCAATAGTCTTTCAAACTTGGTTATAAAAAGTCTATGAACTATTAGATTATGTATAAATTATATATAGAAATTGAGTTTGTTTTACTTTACAAAATGACCATAAAATTTTAGCTAACCCTCAGGTCTTTTGATCTATAATTTGAATTAGTGATACATAATTCTTTTTTTGAACATACTCAAATTAAGATAAAGTTTCAATGAATATTTGTATTAGTGAGTATATTTCTCCACCTAGATCCATTATTTTATTTCTCTAGTTCATAAGACCAAAATTATAATTTGCTTACTAACTTCAATTTTGAGGTTTGAATGCTAGATTTGTTTCTTGGTGTTTCTAATTGTAGGTGCCATAAAGTGAGTTCAAGATGTGTTCATGACTTTCTACAGACAAGATTGATTGGCATTTTTGAATCATGTATATCACAGCCTTGTTTGAGATATCTTTTTAATGCATAGTTACTAAGATGCATGTATTCAATGTACCTATTTACAAAATCAATAATACAATCAAATGATAACCAGCCATTATAACAGACTAGGAGTAGTGACAGTTAGCAAAGTTTTTCATTCTACAATCTTACAAGGTGCACCTCACAGATGTGATTGAATGCATTGTATGTGCCCTTGTAGCCTTCTATATTATATTCTCCATCTATAAGGATGTGATGTTCTATGTTATTTAGATTATAAAATTATCTCTATCTCTTATTTATTTTCTTTTGCTTCTATAGTTTTGGTCTTTGCTCGCATAATAGACCGTAGTTCATCCTTTACACTCCTTTATGGTCTATGATGCTTCAAGATCTAATCTATTTTATGCAATTATAGGTTAATGTTTCAAATATCTTGGTGCATCACCTTAAATTAGATTTAATTTCCATGTTATTTATTTTCCTTTATTCTATTATTCCATTTTCACCCCCAAAATTGAATGAAGAGATGACTTCTAAAATCCTGGAGGTTACTCTATAGACCGGATTTGATCTCACATCTTTAAAGCTTCCCATTGAGGTTGTTTAACCTGAAGTGAGTTGCATCTTTTGTAATATAATATTAGGAACTCTTTATTTCATATAATATGAATTCATTATTTCCAACTGTATTTTTCTATTCAATCATATTTATTTATTTATTTTTAATTAATTTTTTAAAGTAAAATACTCATGATTTTTTTAGCAATGTATATTTCACAAATTTTTAAAGAACATAAGACTACAAATTAGGTAAAATAATCCTTAATTTTTTTAGTATCATAGTGTAAAAAATAATTATAAATCCCCCAACACAAGACCCCTACCTTACTGTAGGTGAATTTGATTAAATGGTAACATGTGAAATTGATAGATGAGAATCTAAATATAAAGAGAGATGTAATTCCTAATGTATGATAAATTCAAATTATTATAGGTTAGTTTGAGAGATAAAAAAGAACAAAACCTCATTATTTAGTAATCCAAAAACCAATGTCACTTTTCAAATGTAATTCAAACATTTCCCAATCCACTACTGCTACCATTCATTAATGAGAAAGAATTTTTTTGACTAATGGTGGATGGCTTTGATGTCCCACCTTCTAAAAATAATGAGGCTCGTTCATATTTTGTGATAAAAATATAATGCAAGTTTAATATCTTGAAAGAAATTATTTATTAATTTTATTATTAAGAGTTTTGAAGGCCAACAAAAAGGCTTTCAATAGGATAGGCTTGGTGCCTATCATGTGCCTAATAAACTTATGAGAATCTCTATCAAATAACAAATTTAGCTTGACATAATCCCCTCCATGTTGAAGGATGTTGTAGAGATTGATAATTTAAATACACTTAACACACTTACTGATACCCTTGTGTAACATACAAACTAATTTTTCCATACTGATGCTTATGAGAGTGGAAATGGAGATGGTCTAACTAACACTACTACTTAACGACACTAATGTAGATCATATGGTTCTCTATGCACTAAAACATAAATTATATGAGGAGAAGGATTTGATGTAAAACAATTATGGTAGTGTTTCTAATTGGATTTAATGTAAACCAATTATGGTTCTTGATGATCTATGCAATGGAATAGATGGTGTCTTTGGAACATATATGTCCACTTCATTTTATAATCGAAATTTTAACCCTTGAATTCCTCTTGGTCACTTTTAATTTTCTTAGTGCCATTGTAAAAAAATAAATTTATCCATTGTAATCACCCAAAAAAACATGATGAGCCATAATTGGGCTCCTTATCTAGTAAATATAGATGCACCCTGATTGAAACCAAGGGTGTTATAGTTCTAACATAGAGATTACATCCTTAGGTAGGGGTCTCATGGAGGGGGCTACTACTCCTATTTTTAATGAATAGGTAGCCTCAATAAAAATTAAATACATG